>CAJNOP010000001.1:2517806-2627788 GCA_905250075.1 Rotaria sp. Silwood1
GAAAAGGAGAAGAAAACTAAAGTTGAAGAAAAGGAGAAGAAAACTAAGAAAGAAGAAAAGTCAGCTGAAGAAACTAAAACGAAAAAAGCTTCAGATAATGAAGAATCTAAAGAAAAATCAACAGATCGTCGACGTCGTGGTTGGGATAAAAATGAAGATGAAGAAAAGAAATCTGATGAAACGAAAACTACAACGAAATCATCTGATGAAGGTTGAAAGCGAAACATTTTTTTTGTGTGTATATTAATCTACTATACTAATCTATTTGTTTCTTTATTTTAGAAACCACAGATAAATCGACAACGAAAGAAGAAACAAAACCAACAGGTCAATCGAATATAAAATAAAAATTCGTTGTAACAAATTGTATTTTATTTCATTTTTAGAAAAGAAATCTGAAACAGCAACAGCTGGACGTCGAAGACGTGGTTGGGATACTGAAGAATCAGATTCAACTAGTAAAAAAACTAACGAAAAAGAGGCAACTAAATCTGAAAAAGCAACATCAAAAGATGAAGATACATCAATAAGAAAAAAATCCGATGCAGCTGATGAAAAAAAAGAAGAAAAATCATCAGAAGATGATTCAAAAAAGAAAACAGCCGATGCGAAAGAGGATGATAAATCATCTACAAGTGCAGGTAAATCGATAACTATTTATTCAAAAGTACTTCTTTTAAAAAGAAAAGTCTATATCAACTATGAATATTAAAAAAAATTCAGAAAAACATTTCTCTATGTCACAAAAGAAAAACATCAATACACGAAACGTCTGCTACTGTATAACTAGCATATTCAGAACTATGAATAAGAATAAGATCGAACAGATTTTTTTTAATTTAGTATCATTCTATGGTTTAATCTTTAGATAAAAAAGCTGAAACAGCATCATCTCGTCGTCGTCGTGGTTGGAATGAGGATGAAAAAAAAACTGAAAAAGAAGAACCTAAGAAAGCTGAAGAAACCAAAGCAGAAACTGCGAAAGAAAAACCTAAAAAAGTTGAAGAAACCAAAGCAAAAACTGAAAAAGAAGAACCTAAAAAAGTTGAAGAAACCAAAGCAGAAACTGCGAAAGAAAAACCTAAAAAAGTTGAAGAAACCAAAGAGAAAAAGGAAAAAGAAGAAACTAAAGATGAGGACGACACCAAAACAAAAACTAACAAAGAAGAACCTAAGAAAGCTGAAGATACTAAAGAAGAAGAGAAAAAAACAGAAACAACATCATCTCGACGTCGACGAGGTTGGGATGAAGACAATAAGAAAACTGAAGAAACTACGAAAACTGAATCCACAACTAAAAGTGAAGAAACCGAAGACAAAGATAAAGAAGCAGAAACTACAACATCTCGACGTCGACGTGGTTGGGATAATGCAGATAAAAAGGAAGAAACTACTGCTGAAAATAAAACTGAAGGATCTACTGCTGAAAATAAAACTGAAGGATCTACTGCTGAAAATAAAACTGAAGAATCTACTACTAAAACTAATGATAAAGATGAAACTGAAAAGAAGAAAGATGATGAAGATACAAAAGCATCGGCTAAACCGGCTGGACGTCGACGTGCTGGTGGTTGGTGATGATTTTATTTATTTTATTTTTTGGCATTCAATAACAGTATATGCGTGTTTGAGTGTGGTTTTATGCAGTTGTAAATAAGAAAGAGACTATCATCTCTTCTTTTCTTTATTGTTTTATTATTTCCTTTCTTTTTCTTTTTTAAATAAAGTCATACTGATCGAATTCACACTATTAATTATGATCATTTTAGTTAAATCTTAAAATTGATATCAAGTTAAAATCTTCTCTTGTTCAACTGAATGCAAAAATAACATTTATCATTTCAACGACGACATAAAAAATTGTAAATTATATACATAAAATTATAATTTTTACTGTATATTTCTATTAATAAATTTTCTGTTTTGGCTATTTTTGGAAACGATAGGCTTTACGAAATTCATCTTTTAATCTTTTTGTGCGTATCAAGTGTATATATCGATAACGAGGAAGAAAGAGACGTTGAGATCAAAGAATAAATGGACTAAAAGTATGAATACAATATGCTTTTGGAAAAATATTTAACTATATCTGAGGTCATTATCTTCAATGAGAATCGTTTGAAACAAAATTATCAAATTGAAGATCGGTTTTATATCTAGCAAAACGATCAAATAAATATTCATCAGTCAATATTCTATAACCAAACAATAGCATAATTCTATGAAATATATTCAATTCTTGATAATTTTTTTACAAGTCCATGTAAAAGAAACAAATTTCAAAACACGAATAATCGCTCAGTGTTGATGATTTGTCATATGAAAAGTGTATGTCTGATGGATATATAAAAGGCTTATTATCATCATCAAATAAATCGAAATCATTAACATGATTATCAATAATTTCTAGTTGCGAGTTTGATGAACTATTTAAGTGTATAAAAAGAATATTACAAGGGCAAAAAACAAGTACAAAACAGTGTACACGATAATGGCGTATAATACAATAAAATATACTTTCGTTCTGTCTTGTCACATAAGTATATTTACATTTGAATATAGCTACTACATATGTTAATAGTCTGTCTTTTACTTAGTATTTTGCTTTCTATTTTCTGCATGTTCAATCATAGACATATCAATTGAAAAGAAAGAAGGAAAAAGAAAACTTCGATGGGAAAATCGACTATACTATTCATTCACGCGCTCACCAGGAGAAAGATGAACCATGTAGATGCGCGATGAACACAATCTATATTTGTTCAATTAGATTGTTACAAGACAGAAAAAGGAATTCAACACTTTTCGTCTATTAATGATGGGAACATTACATACTAAGTTTTTTTTTCCTTCACTTTCGAATGAAATCACACCATTTCGAAGGTATATTGCATAAGGCAACACACTAGATTTGTATGTATACACGCTAGAACAGTTAGCATAGACAGTAAATGAAGTGCTACTAGTGTATATGTATGCATAGCGTTCTGTTAATATACCGAGATGATGAGTGGGCATTTATCAATGTTACATATTCAATAAGGAAAGCAAGTCAATAAAGCATATATTATTTGAGTGGATGATGAACAAGCTGTGAAATTTCTGATGATGCTATAATCATCATATGATTCATATGATTCAAAATTAGTACATTGTTTTTTCACTGATTTATTTGATTAAAGAACATAAACTTGAATTTTTCACGATAAAATACATATGAAAATCAAAAAAACATTAATCTTCATTTTTTATTTTTTAATCATTTTAAATTTCAATGAGCTTTTCATAGTTGAACAAAAGAGAATAACTTTGATATTCTTTTATCGGTGGTATCACCTCTGATAACAAACAAGGTATACAAAAGTCAATCACCTACTGAGTGCAAATGGAAAAATCGCACGAATCTAAAAATGTGAATAATCTCATCGTTTGTCACTTTAGTTTTATATGATGACAGTCATCTTTTTCTTGAAAGAAAAAAACATTAAATTTTGAATTATTTTCGAGCAATACTCCTGTTCCTCTTCCTTGTTTTGACGCCATCAAGCATGTCAAATTATATCTGTTGGATCGTTTCATTTCCGTCTCGCCAATCATCGGCGCAGGGGACATCTTCAAACAGAAATAAAAAGAATTTTCAATGTTCTTTTTTTCGTTTTCTCTCTGTCTCTCTCTCTCTCTTTCTTATACATATTTCGCATAGACCAATCATTGGCGTCAACCACCTACTGAGTATACAATAACGAGAGAAAAGATTGAAAACGAAAAAAAAAATATGGTCAACCATCCCACTATTTTGTGACTAGAGACAAATTGTGCATTCTCACAAACAGAGACATATACACAAATAAAAATGTTTCCCAATCATTATTCACCATCAAATCCTTATGTTGATTTTTCATCATATAATACAACTCCATCAACTTCAAACATAACTAGTATTGGTAATTCTTCATCACCACCACTTTATCATCAACATCAACATATGTTCTCAACAACACATTTTTCAAATGATAAACTTCAACACTCACCAACAGGTTATCCAACATTTGCTATGCATGGTTTAAATATGAATGTTAACGTTACAATGAGTCCTGTTTATGTACCAACAAATAATCTATCAATTCCTCAATCATCACCATCAGTTCCATTAAAATCTTTTTATTCTCCTAATGAAAATGGAACGAATTCATTGGAAGGTAAGTAATCGCGATTATTTCCAACTGCGTATATATATATATATATATGTGTGTGTGTGCCAATGAAAATGATCGTTTGTCATGAGAGGTGCTAAAATATTATTCATGTGAATACTGATAACAAAAAGAAAAGTACAATTCATATATGAAAGATAAGTCGAACAATTTTCTGTAACATCATTAGTTAAGAATTTGAGTTTTCTATTCATCATCGAAAATAAGGAATCAAATTTAACAATAGAAACATTACGATAAATATTTCAATATTATTTAATTATTGATTAAAAACAAGATGTTTTTCATCTTAAAAAAGACTTCAAAAACAAACTTTAATCTATTCATTGATCTTTTATCTATCAACCTTTTTCTTTTTCTTTTCAAAGATCGATTGATAATGATCGATCATAAACAAACCGAGTTAATTTATCGCATTCGATCTAAATGCCAATAGCGAAAATTAAATTTTTGTCATACTCATAGTTATTTTTATTTATTTATTTTAATAGAAAAATCACTCAGCACGGTAGTATTAAATGGTAATGAAACTCTTCCACCACCACCACCACCACCAACACTTTCATTACCTAAAATGACAGCGAAAGGAAAGAAGATTCGCAAACCACGTACAATTTATAATCCACTTCAATTACAAGCATTAAATAAACGTTTTCATCGTACACAATATTTAGCATTGCCTGAACGAGCTGAATTAGCAGCTATGCTTGCTCTAACACAAACTCAGGTGAGTTTTATGTATGTTAATTTGACACATCGAAGGTCATATGTATAGCCTAAAGCATGACATATTTTATTGTCTTTTTTTTTCTCTATGTATAAAAATGATGAATCGAAGATCATCATTCATGATGTCCATCTTCGAGCAAATGTCTGTCTTTCGCATATGACTTAGGATAAGGAAAAAGCAACAGAATGTCATTGATTTTTATGAGTGATTTGCGCAATTATATTCGTTGATAGTTTCGTTGCAGAAAACGAGTCACGAGAAAAAAAAAAAAGAAGGCGGGATGCATTATCGGCTAGCTCAAATTGTATGTATATATAAATTCAAAGACGCATCAGCGGGGAGCTCAGCATTGCGTGAACAATCGAAAGACGAGGGCAAATGGTCGGCATGTTTGAAGAAAAGCGAGAAAAAAAAAGTTCTTATCTGAAATGACAACGCCCACTGTGGATACTACGAAATAAGATCATATTCATTCATGTGTAGACTATTTTTGAAGTCAAATCATTTTGACATTATATCTAAAATAGTTTCTTTTGCTTTTATTATTTTGTTTTTTTTTCTATACAAAAATCAAATAAACTTAAGTTTCCGTCTTGAAGTTTTTTTTTTTTTTGAAAGAGAATACTGGACTGATTTCTATATGTTTCACAGTCGGATAGAAAAAGTAAAAATGGGCGTTTCTTCTTAAACACAAAGACATTTTCTCTTTATATACAAATCACGCACGCATTGATGCTTTGTTCCCTTTTTTTTTCTCGCTTTATGCTCACAAGACAACCTGTTATTAGAAATACACATTGTGAAAGAATATAGACAGGTAAAAAGATGTATATTGATGTGATGGTCAGTATAAACCCTGCGGGTATATTCGTTGTAAGATCTATGTGTGACATCTCTCCACCCTTTGCCTCCCATACATACATATACATTCTACATTGATGGGACAAGGACAATACATGATGACCGATACGCCCTTCACACACAAAATATAGTCGATAGAGATACATATATGAAAAACTATCTATAAGGAAAAGAAATGCTTGACTAAATCGATGTATGATGATAGATAAAAGTTACGGTTATTCTTTTCTTTTTTATTTGTTGATATTTGATTAAGATGGTTAACTAAACTGATTGTTTTTTTTTTGTCTTTTTTTTTGAAGGTCAAAATATGGTTTCAAGTAAGTAAAAATATTTCTATGATTATTCTATATAGATTAGTTTTTTTATTTATTTCTTAGAATAAACGTTCAAAAGAAAAAAAAGCTAACAGACAAAGTAATCGAAGTCGTCCATCAAATGATAATGATTTGAGTTGTAATGGTGAAGAAATCTATTCTGATGATGAGACAAGTTCAACATCAACTAATAATAATGATTCATCTTTACATGCTACACAATCATTAGCACCTGCATGTGAAAGTAAAGATGTTGATGTGACTACAACTAATCAAGCAATGATCAAATCATCACCTAATATCTATGAACAGTCGTCACCACCTTCTCTAACATCTTCTGCAATGATGTCAACAACAACAACTTCACCACCATCTTATCCTGCAAATGATTTTCTTCGTTCAAATTCAATGTATTTTGATTATGGATCAATGAATGGTTTTTGGCCACCACATTTATATGATGCAAATCATAATACGAATGGATATTATCAACAACATCCACCAACGATTCATACTTAATAAAACTTGATTTCTTAAAATGTTGTATTATCCGACTTGTATATCGATTTACTTTTGCTTCGAAAATAAAACTTGTATTGAATGCTTAAGAACAAAAACAAAAACTTTCCTCAATCAATTTTGTTTCATTCATTTTTATTTATCCAAACAAATAGTTTTAGATGTATTTTATCAACATTCATCATGTGCTTTGAGGTTTCTTATATCCTGATCACTCATATTATCATCATAATCTATATAAGATTCTCAGTTTTCGTAACTAGGAAGAATAGATTTAATTGTTGGACGACCATTAGATAAAGAAAGTATCATGTCGATAATAATACATTCTTGACCTTTTGAATAAAATATAGATGTTTATTATTGAAAAATTAATAGTCTTTGAGATTATTTACCATAATTATAAACTTCATTAATTGTATTACCTTGATTTCGAGCAAATTTATAGAAATTATGTACTTGACCTATAAAAAAAATCAAGTTATATTTAAACAGATGTTTCATTAAACAGTTTTCGTTTTACTGCTTTGAATATTTTCATCATAGACACATAATTTACATCTGTATTACGATAAATACAAGTCTGTTCATGAGCAAAGTCAATTGCATGTAACAACTCATGTAATGCTACCCAATGTTGAATACAACTACGAATTTGAATTGAACGATCTTGACCACTACTATGCACAATTTTACTTATATGTGATCAACATCTACATTTATTTATTTGTTTTATCTTTATCTTCTAAATAAAACGTACATTTAGTTTTCTTATCCTTGATCAAAATGAATTCTTAACGAAACTGGATTATTATTTCGCCAGGCAAACCCTATACAGTCATTCGTATATTTTGACTAATTGCAGTCATAGTACTAACGATAACATTCTTATGATCATTTGTATGTGTGGCATCAAATTCAACAGATGATTGGGCTATTTTAGAGCTTGAATGTGTGCATTTCGACTATTGCTTATTGGTATTGCAATATCGCCTTCTATCTATTCGACATCAGTCCGATTATTCTCTAACAAATCAGGCAGATTAAATAAACTAGGACTATTTTCTGAATTCTGCTCACGTATTACGTTTGCATTATACGAGAAAAAGAATACAGATAAAAACAATTTAATATAACGAAATATTATTAACAAGATACTCTTCTGATTATGGAGAAAGAGACAACGTGCATATATATATATAGGCAATAGTCTATTAGTTTTGCCGAAAATAGCATGAAAATATAGAATAACGGAGATCAAAATAATATTCTAGAAAACTATATAATGTAGATCTTCCTGCATAAAAGAAATGATGTAAATCAGAACTGATAAATTCAAATTTAATTCATTCTGTCATCCGTTTCCACATTTATATATATCTTTGTGTGATTACAAAGGAATTAAGAAAAATTAGGTTTTTTTTTATATTTTCAATGATGCTCGTTTTTTTTATAAATTAGACAACGTATTCATAACCAACTCTTCGAAAGTACGACATTTTTTCTGCAGATGTTCGTCTCTTGGTTGAAACAAAACAAAAGAAAAACTATTTATTGACTTACCTTTCAAAATGACATTAATATGAGGATATTTTAGAAGTTTTAGTATTTTATTCTTCGTAGAATTGAAGTAGTAGAATATAATGAGAGAAATACCACATGAAAAAACTTCATAATATATTGATTGGACTAGTGGTATTTATTTGATACTATGAAGAAAAAAGTATAAAAGCTACCGTATATATTAATTAATGACACATAAATCAATATATCAACTTTTGTTTTAAGGACTGCATATACAAAATACTTCTTCGCAAAATCATTTTAAATAAACCTAGTGGGTTTTAGGCAATTTACTGTTCATGTTTAGAAAATAAAGTGAAAAAAATATCTTGCTAATAATCACGGATCACCGGGATGAACTACTCGAACTTTTATTTCATAGCAGAAAAAATTCCCGCTTCAATAAATGGATCGAAGAAAAGTGGTGCAGTTATTAACAAAATCCCTATTGTCCACATCCATCCCAATAATTTTCCTTTGAAAGTATTTGGCTTGACTGGCATCTTCATAGTTATTTCTAATAAAACTAAAAGACCATGTAATGAAAAGAAAATCATGTTTTTACCAGACCATGTACTTGAGACAAACCAAAATGTGTATTCATGCAGAAAACCTGATAAAAAAAAAGCGAAGAGACCTTTTGCTTTTTTGTTCATTGACACTATTGGATCGATTAGTTTTGGAACAACAACAAAAGAAATAATTTGCAACGAGGTTTTTACAAGATTATTCCAACGATATGACCAAAAGTCTCGAAGACTCGTAGCAGTGAAAGGAAACACAGGATATACACGATTGATTGGAAGATTAAAAACGATAGTATAAATGCCAAAACCGATACCAGTAGCACCATCAATTGACAGATATAGAAGAACACTCAATAACACATAACGAAGGAAACGGAATATTGGAAAAAATGATGATGAAGAAAGTGAAAGCCATTCAAGAGGTATTAAGTAAAGAAGTATTCGAAAAATAATACATTGAAAAATACTTCGTAAAATTAACAAGATACCTTCTCGACGTACATATTGTTTTGATAACCCTGCTAACTTTGCTTCAGATTCTGGCATTCGTGGAAGGGCAAGTAAATATAAAGCTAGCAGTTTTAATGGCATTCGTCGAGTATATGTCCATTTATAAGCAAATGCTAATTCAAGAAGTTTGAAAACTGTCAACATACTAAGTCCACTAAAGGAAAAAGCCAATAGAGTGTTAAGAAGAAACCATGACGATTTCAATTTCAAGAAAACATATATAAATAATAAACTGATAGAACTAACAATTGAATTCAATTGAAAAGGACATGGTGAATTAAAATATTTACTAATACTAAGACTAACAAGGCACATAATAAATACACAAGCATAGGATATACACAGAATAACTAAGGTACTTTCGACCATATTGATGATGTGACAAAAACAATTGAAGAAACTTTTATCGTACTTGATGTTGTACTGATAAGTGTTTGAAAAGACGTAAAATTTAAAAAAAAAGCATATAATTGTGCGCAACAGAAAAGATAAAGAGACCACGCGTGTAGGAAAATTATTCTTTTTCGCATTTCGAAGAGTAAAGGAGATATCTATTGATCAAACATTGACGTTGATTAAAATAAATCTATGTATGTAGAACTTTTATCGTATTAAAAAATAAATAATTATTTTTCAATGGAAAGACTCATGATAATTAATATCTCTTGATTGTAAAATTGATATAAAATCAAAAACTGAATTACTCAACAAATAAATGTTACGAACATGAAAAACTTGATTACAGTATTATTAATGTTTAAAATAAAAGAAAGAACCAAAAATAAAATACTAGACAATGTAATACTATGCGTGTAACGATGGAGTAAAGCTTGAATCCAAAATGGTTTTAAATCGGGTTTTGTATCTGGTTTTCCTTATCTATTTTTCGATAGAATATTGAAATTTCTAGAGTCATGGCTAATTCTGTAGATTTCTTGCCCAATAATGTATGCATGCTTTTTAGAACAAATAACTTTAGCTTTCATATTCACAATAAAAAAAATGCGTCACATAATTCATATTTCTTTCATGATATTATACTTTGCATCAAGTAATTAATAATAAACTTTACAGAAAACAAAAAATTGGAAACATACAAAAACAACATAGATAAATCAATATTTTCTTGTTGTTATCCAATATTAGACCTCATCATTTTTAGTATTTGGTATCGTTTCTGAACACTCTTGAGCGTTCATTTCTGTTGGTCCATCAATTTCTTTTACAGAATACCATTTATGAATTGGAAGTGCTTGTAATCGACGCATCATGCGCCAAGAAAATGATAACCAAACAATGCCAATTATAGTACAACCGGCTACTTCAATTGAGTATGCATGTTGCTTCGGTAGCCAACTTGCTACTAGAAGAACGGCATGAGACGATACAATCTGACCAATATTACCAAGAGTGCTTACTAATGTCATATATGTTCCACCAATACGTGGTTCACTAATTTGAGCATAGAAACCAACTCGAGCAACGAGTTGTAAATAAATAATTGTTTCGTTTATCACGAATAAAGTCATCAGAATTGGATAGAATATATACGGAAATTTGACAAGTGGAGAAGTAAAGTAAATATAAATACCAATTAATACACAAATAAATAGCCGAGGTAGATATAATCGAGCAAACCAAATTAAAGGTCGCTGAGTTTGAGAAAGAATGATTGGTACAATAATTTTGACTAAAACCAATGGCATTGTAACAAGACCAAGAGTTTCACGTGACATTCCATTACTAGAATAGAATACAGATTACGTAACTTTTAAAAACTGAGAAAGTTTTAACATTATTCTGTTTATTAACAACGTCATATTCTTGAAAATTTTTCTATGTAATGTTTTTCGTAAAAATCTTCTTACCTAACTAAAGCAATATTAGTCATAAAATAGGTTGCAGCATAACCAAAAGGAGAAATAATAAGAATAAATACTAATTCTAACATACATTTCTTCTTGAATAATTTGATAATAGATAAATATGTTTCAATGAGTTTTAATTTTTCGTTGTCATCATTTTGATTTGATGTTCGTTCACGAAATAGAAATGCTATAATACAAGTAACAAACAGAAAACTTATGCCCCAGAAACGTATAAATTCGGCTAGTGTGAATAATCCAGTATTGTGCGTTTGAAGTGATAATGGTGCACGAATGTAACGATTGGTAAAATTAGCTGATTCAAATGTTAGAAGAAATGATGATCCAAGAAAACGTCCAAGAGTTTGTCCAATAGTTTGTGAAGTTGATTGCCAAACAACATTTGATGTTGAAAAAAGTGCAAGAGCCCATCCATCGACACATACATCTTGGCTAGCAGTAAAAAATACAATGAAGAATAAGAAGATTGTCAGTGAAACAATGCGTAAATTATCAATCCATGAATCAATATAGAATGATAGAATAATCAGAATTATACCAAGTCCTAATTGTATGGGTAAAAGCCATGTTTGACGTCTTCCAAAACGTCGAATATAAAAAACATCAATTACTGGTGCCCAAATCAATTTAAAACTAAAGGGATAATGAACAAAATTATAGGTACTTTGTTGTCTCCATGTAGCACCTGCTGATGTTAAATAAATAGGAATCGAAGTAGATAAACCGAGAACAACCCCTTGTAAAAGATAAAGAACAAGTGTGACGAAAATGCTCGTAATTGGAGCACTGATGAACATCTAGAAAAAGAAAAAAAGAAAGAACAGCTGAACTTAAACGTTGTAAAAGAACAATAACATATATAAGATTCTGAATTTTATAACGAAAAAAAATTCTCGGGAAAAAAAAATTTAAGAAAATTTGACAGATCATACATACATTTCTTCCAATGCTTGTCTATTGTCTAACTAGCTTATTTATATACTTCTATCAAATGTGATCTGTTCAATAAAATGTTGACATGACAAATTTTCAGTAACAAATTGACTGAAACAAATTGAACATGATAAAATGGTCTAAACAGTTAAAAAGTTTTGACAATAAAAAAAAATTTCCTGTATTGAAAGATAGATATGGATATTTTTTTTTTCTATTTCTTTTTTTTTTGTGAAAGACTTTGAAAAAAAGTACGTATGTAACGAACTATGTAGAGCAAATGATCTGATCGTTAAAAATGAATGCATTAAGTAAGATAGGAGAAAGGTGTTGGCATTTGTTCGATAAAAAAATGTCATAAACAATATGAAAGTATTCTACTAAATTCTTGTTTATTCTATGAAATTCACAACAAAATACATACACAGATGGTCTAATTTCGGCATTTTGATATTTCATGTCGAATATAATAGAATGCAAGTAGGAAAATGTAATTCAAAGCTGTTAGTTAGATGTTACTACATATAATTTTTTCATTCGTATGTTAATAAATAATATTGAGAGCAATCATCGTATCTTTTCTTTTTATACAGACGATATTCCATAGTATTCAGTAAAAAAAAAGACGTGACTATATGTAGATCTTTTCTCATCAGATAAAAGTATTAATCTTTTTAATTCTTACATATATCAAAGATAAGAGATGACATTTTAAAATTTAGTTTCAGTCTTTGTTGGTTTTAATAATTATTCCCGAAAAAACAACAGATGCACAAGTCTGCAAGCACTCTCGGTTAAAGTACGAACAACATTATTAATCCAATTATTACGTGTCAAAGTATTGCAAGTGCAAATATTAATGACTATTTATTTAACACTTACTTAAAGTTTAAATATGTAGAGCGAGTTTTTTGTTGAGACCAAAACAAAACTATTAAATATTATAGAGATTATATAAAACAAAGATATGATCAATAATCAGTTTTAGGATTTTTATGAGAATTTCTATTGAGTATAATTTTTATCACAAGAATTTAAACTATTGCAACATGATTAACAATGAACATGAGACAATTTCGTGTAATTTTCGTAGGCAATCAATGAGATCTTTATATTTAAATTGATGGATTGATTTTAGATTTGTTACGGGATTTCAGCGCAATTAGTTTCTATATTTCTCGATTTTAATAGGCATTTGCAAGTAATTCAATTAGGTGAAAATTAACATTTTCTTAACTTCTTAATTGTTAATTTGTTTCTTTTAAACTGAACACTAAACGTTTTTAAATTTCAAAACGTTTAAGAAGACCACAAAAATTTTCTTGACAAATACATTTAATAATTTCATTTGCACTACCAAGTAGTGCTATTACAACAGCTACTTGAAAATCAAAAGAGTTTTATTGTTCTTTTTTATGTATGTATAATTTACTGAATACTTGTCTGTCTGACTATTTTCTAGAAAGGAACGAAAATAGTACAGTAAATTGAGAAACAACTGACATTTGATGAATGATGTTCAAGAAGAACAGCTATATTGAACATAAAAATGTTATCTTTGATCAAGAAAACGATAAGCAATGTGCAATCTCAGTACCGATAAAGAGAATCACAATTAGTAGAAGATGGTAAAATCGATATAAAGTGCAATGAACATATCTAGGCATGCAACAAATCTAGAAGATATGTAGGATTTGGGACCAAGAGCCTGGAAACTTAATTTATATTTGAAATTTTAGTTTCGATTTACTTATAAATCAAATCCACATGAATAGTTTGCTATTTGATGACCATTATCAAAACGCAAACTATTCATACTATTTTTTCCAACACCAAATCCAAATCTAAATATGGAGGATTCGATCCCAGATCCCGAAAACTTTTATGTTTGTATTGTATCTCTCTAATAAAGTAGGTCGTCGGTGATATGACCTTATCTTACCAAATTCGTTGTGGTTTGGATTATTTGAAACCAAATCTAAACTCAAACTCAAATCTAATCCCAATCTTTTTTTAAATCCAAACTAAATAAAACCAAATCGCAAAATTTTAGGTTTATTGCACTCCTAAACGCAGTAGGATTAAGGATTTGTAGTCTGTATTTCTTCATGAAGGTTACTTTGGTATAATACTACGTCAACAATAGGTAAGGGTTTAAACTAACAGATAAAATCTGTGATTCTATTGGCTAGTGCATTTGACACAGTCAATGGATGTTCTAGTAAGTTTTCTGAATACAATCTGTACAAGGTAAGAGTAATTGATTAAACACTTTCAAATTTGTAATAATGAACACAAAAATTTCGATTGGTCATGTAGATCATAGTTTCTAAGAATAGACTAAAAGAAATGAACTGAACAATCATTAATGAGGCTAGTAATGAAATTTGCAGCACTAATAAGAATTAGATGGACCGATAAGTATAGTATTGAATAAATATTTTACAAGCTATCCATTTTAATATATTTTTAGAAACAAACGAACTGAATTCCGAATAAGATCATCCAGTTCAATTCAACAGATTTCGCTAGAATACGCATACATACCTTGTTGCTAAAACCCCTTATCATAATAAAAGACTCGGATATTTTATTATGAGAACTTTTCTAATATGGATTTCTATGCGTAACAAGTTCCGATTATAACCTATTTCCTCTCTATAACGATAAATTCTTACTGTCTATTGTTTTATTGTATAAGTGGAGAATTCAGAAGAAACATTTTGCAACAATATTTCCTTGGAACTATTTATAATGAATATTCAAGTACAAATGGTACTTTTAATCTTTTCTTTATGTCCCATTTGACTAGTTTTCGGTTTCCTAAAATTTTAGTTTAAAAGCATCTTTACCAAACAATTGATCTGTTTAAGTCTAGTGCTCTTTTCTGTCGGACGACAGTTCATTAACTAATTATGTGTTTTGTAGATAAAAAAAACTCTTGTCTATTACAAAATAAAACAAAGATTAGTATTTTTGGAATGATTTTTAATAGAAACAAAATAGAGATCTACTGTTTTCACCGTTTAGGAAAGGAAATGAAACTGCATCGAATCATACAGATCAGAATTTTCTGGAAAGTTTTTTCAGGACCTTTCGTTAAGTTTTTTCAAAAATTGGTGCTTTAAAATAACCTTTTAAGGTGGATTTTTCGTCAAAAAAATCAGGACAAGAGTCAATTTTTTGTGAAAAATTTGCTGATAACATGTAGTAAAATGTTGACAACTCATGATTGGCTAAGCCTTACAACATTTAACTTACATAGTGTATAGACCTTTAGTTAATGATTTTAGTAAAACATATAACATCAATCTGAAGTTCAAAAGATCAAGTCTTAGAACAAGGAATTAAAACATATTTAAGAATTTCTAATTGATGTAAAAGTAGGCAAGTTTGTTTTCTGAGCATGTTATATCTTTGAAATCTTTCAACATGAAGAAGCTCATTTGAAATTAGTCTTCTTTATGAAAATCTAGAGCTTAATTTACTCTATTCAGTACTAAAGTTTGTTTTGAAAATAAAATTAGATACTTGAGTATGATACAGTTGATAAAGATCTGCAATCTAATCTAATACACAAGTTAAAATTATATGACGAGAATGAAACTATTCATAGCAAACATTCAAGTGTTGAGCAGTGCCCGATCTCTGATCTTTTGTTTTACTTGAATGTTCTTTTCAATATTTCCTTATAGAAATAAATTTAGAATGATTTAGGTGAAGGACTCATTACAAAGTTGGGATCTTCTATCATAAATTTCCTATCTCATTCTACATAGGATCTTTTAATATAAGAGAAAAACGTTACTGATCTTATCTTGCAGAGTGCACCTTTATTTTTCTCTATTTACATGATAGAAGCTTTTTAAAAGCCAGGTGTTTATAGCGTTTCTCTTTCAACTCATCTGTAAAGTGAGTAAATATGAAGTGTCATAAAAAAAAAGCTAGCACGTATAACAAGCTCGATTACATCTCTTTTGTGTAATGACCATATTAGAAAAATTTATCATGTTATGATATCTCATGACTCATATATTTATTTAACGTATGATGATTCTTCGTCTTGTTAATTTATATACTATAAACAACCAGACGTTTCGAGAATTCGTAAAATAACAATGAAGTGTCAACTATGTAATAATGATACTTGGTCAATAGATTCTAAGATCACATTATGTACTACTTGTAAACAACTCAATCGTTCTGATTTATTTTCTAAAATACTAACTACGTTATTAGACATTTATTCTGCTAACAGAGGGTTCGATACAGTAAAAGACAAATGCATACAATTTAATACAATTATTAAAAGTTATCCTTTATTCATTACACCGGTTTGCACGTTTGATCTTGATGAACATGATACAGATCGTGTTGCTCTTCATTATCTTCGAAACTATGTGATATCTGAAGATAATAATAGTCTCCAAAAGCATCATCCTGTCAAGATTGATACATCAAATAATAGTTGTCTGTACAAAACTATTGCTATTCTTTGTCGATTGGATGTTGAAGATGGTGCCAAAGAATTAAGAGTAAGAAATGTAATCGATATGGTAATTAATGCAGAATTGTATCATTCAGCTGATCCTGACTTACATTCTTGTATGCAATGGGGTGAAACATGGCGATATTTTGTGTTAGAACAACTTCGTGAACAGAAATGGGTTAGTACTTGTTTTTCAATTGTATTATTACTATTTCTCATATTTTCTTAGATGAATGGACCAAATGCTATTTTAACAGTTTGTCTTCAAAGTCTATCTAATATAATTAATATGAGAATTCGATCAGTCTATCCAAAAATATCTGGTGGCAATGATGATCTTCGAAAACGACTTGATCGATTATTTTCTCCATTAGATGTGGAATCAAATGAGACAACAGTATCAACAATAACTATATTATGGTCAAATATGAAACATATATCATCACATTCCACCAGTTCTATGTGGATGCCAGATTGTGTCGTACCACTTTTACCAAAGCCAGACGTATGTGAACCGGTATTTTTTTTTAATGAAATTATATACATAGTTTTAATGTAGTGTTACATAAATAATACAGCAATTTCGGCAAGGGCAAATTCAGCTGCTTTACAAAATCCTTCAGGTATGATCAATTTCAATCATAACAAATGAATTTTTCTTGGTAAATTATATTTCTTATTTTAGAACGAAGTTTTTATATTCTTTCTTGTTTTTGTCGTATAACTCAAAGTGCATTGAATGAACTTGTAACTTATTCTGATCAACAGAAACATTCCGAAGCAGAAATGAAAAAAGAAGATCCAAAAATATCTGAATTTCGTTGTCCAAAGTGTTCAAAACTATGTAATAATTATCATTTTGATTGGGGAGCAGTTACTTTATTTCGTCAAAATTTTACTGGTGCACGTTTAACTTATATTCTCGTAGATGTAACATCATCAATGTCACTAAATCTTTTGTATAATATGACCATTGAAAAAAAATCGTCATTACCACGAATTACTCAAACAAAGGAAGCAATAAAACAATTATTAAGAGAAATTGCTGCAGCAGCAAGTTCATTAGATCAAGCTATTTTAACAACATTTGATGATAAACTTAAGAATCCAGCTTTAATTCCTCTATGTAAAGCTTCGGACATTGATAATGAATCAAACTTAAATCTTATTGATACAATTCAATTAAGTTCTCGATCCATACCTACATATTTTTATTCAGTTTTAAAAGAAGTCTATGAAATGTTTGAACGACAACCATTTCTATATGTTGATCTTTATATATTTTCTGATGGAATTGATACAAGTCCGAAAAAAAATGATAAAGCATATCAAGCAATTATTCGTGGTTTAAATGAAAAAATTGGTGCAAAATGTCATTTTATAAATTGTGGTTTAGCATCTGAAGGATTTTCTGTAGCAGCTTGGTTAGGTGATAGTGAAGCTGATTGTCCTATAGCAGGTGGTATTGAAGATATTAAAACACAAGTCAAAGTTGTTTATCAAAGAGATCATGCAAGAAATATAGATTTATCTTCAACAACAATTCGTTTTCGAGGAAAAACAATTGACGTTCCATTACCAACGTCAACTACATTTATGACGGATGCGGAAGCTGCATCGATTCGTAAACCAATCCAAAAAAAAGTTACATCCAAAAATGAAGATCTGCTAATAAATGCAGTTTTTCGACGTTCTAATCCAAATCTAAAGAGTTTGATCGATTATATGCCTACTCTTCCTTCGGCAAATCGTCCTCGTTCTTCTAGTGCTACTAATATCAGGTCGAAATCACCGGATCTATTTAAAATTGTCACACGTAATTTAGCTATTAGAAAACTTAATTAAGATCAAACAATATCTAATATAAACTAATTTTAATTATATATAAATATGATGTAAGTTCTTAAATAAAAATTGTTTTAATAAAAAGATGCTTATATTTTATTGCAAGATAATAGAACGAATCATTCTGTTATTGTATCAAAAAGTTTATAACACTTCTAAGTTTTTTACTGTCATCACGGATAGAGTACATTGTTTTGCTGTGATAAAATAGTCATTCTTTTTCTTTGTTGAATACGATAATAATCAAGAGTTTGCTTTAGATCACTATTTCGAGATTATATTAATTTACTGCATGTAGATTTACAACAACTAAAAACTTTGATTCACATGTTACTTCAAATGAAACAGACTCAGGTCTGTTCGACACAAAAGAATTTGGATAATCGTCTAAGTGTTTCTTTAAGTGTATGAATAATTATAGACAAATCCTAAGGTTCAATCAAGTTCAACTTTGGATTCGAGTATTTTTGAACATCATTGACTTCTTTTTTAAGATACGTGTAACGTATCACCTTTCGGATCATTCCTTGCATTATGTGTAGATTTCCCCAAACTAACTGAAACATGTTTTTTCTTTTAGTTAACTTCTACTTTCTTTTATTGATTAATTCAAAATGACTGCAGTTAAAACTGAAGCGGAACATTCACGTTCGATGCATGCCTCATTCACTCATTCTTGTGTGAAAAAAAACATATCGTTTATAATATGAATAATCTGAATTGCATAGTAGAAGAGTATTTCACCAATTATCAAAACATTGTTACTTTCGTTTATTTATGTATACTCCAACGCATTGTCATCGAATTGTGTATATTGTCGATGTTATTTATCGAAATAATGTATTTCTTACGAAATAATCATTTCAATAATTCTTCGTCATTGTTTTCTTTTGTTAGAAGTGTTTGTGTATGTGAGAAAGAAAAATATCGACTATTAAGACAAGAGGACATTTGCAATGAGCAAGTATCACCAACAAAGAAATAATAGCTTTCACTTTTCACAATAACGCAATAACTAAAAAATACGGAGAGCCATTCATATTTGAAAGAAAAGAATAAATACACACATATGATAAAGAAAAGTATCTCGTTTCGTGTTTTTTTTCTTCTTAGATTAAAACGCACACATAATAAGAAGAATGATTGATTATCATTCGGATATACGTAAAACCCCGTGGAAAAAAAAGGAAATACGACAAATATAAATAACAGTTATATTCAACAAAAAAAAATTAAATAGAGAAAGAAGAAGGCGAACCGACGAGTATCATAAAATGGTCTTTAAAATGAAAAACAACACTCAATAGTTACAGCGTCATACGTCCTCTATCGTTGTCGGCGCTGTCGTTGTTGTGGAAGTTTTGGTCTTTTTTTTCAAAGATTTCTTCGGTTTTTTATGTTTTGCTGTTGCTTGCTGTTCGTCTATTAAATTATAAAAATTCAAATAACATTTAATGATATATTTTGTTCAAAATTTTTACCATTAGGTATAGGTGATACAGCAGATCCATTAAGTTGTGTATCATAGCTAGTTGAGTTGGGTGTTACATTAATAGAATCGACAATTTCAAAACTGTTTGCATCACTACCACCACCACTACCATTGGTTATTAAATGTGAAATAGGTGATATCATTCCATGTGGACCGCCAACTGGCATTGGAAATCGTGGGCCCATCATGAATGGATTAGGTGGAGGCATAAATGGTGGTGGAAAGAATGGAGGTCGAGGTAGGCCAAACAAAGGTGGTCCTAAATAAAGATGTTTATATATATGAATGAGAAATGCAAAAAAAATTCTTACGAATTCTAAGCATTTCAGCTGGACTAGCAGCACCAGAATCATTACGTCCATAATCAATGGGTCTAAAACTATAGAACAATAAGACAGGATTTTTTTTCTATTCAAACATAATTATCATACTTTTCTCCTTGTTGATATGAATGTGATGGTGGTGGAGAACTGCTATTTGTTTCTGGTTCACTTGACAGTCGACCTTAAAAAATTTTTTGTATTCATTTCAAAAGTTTTATATGATGTAAAACTTACTACTGTTATTAATATGTTGTGGAATTGGTTTATGCATTGTTTTCTCTTGAGATAAACGTTCACTGTTTGCATATCTAGTAATTCTATATGACAAAAATAAGAAACAATAAATGAAATATAATAAAAAAATAACAACATACTGTCTTCGAAGACCTTCACATTCTTTTCTTGCTCCATCAAGTTCTCTTGTTAATCGTTTAACTTCCATCCATTTTTCATGTATTTCATGCTGTAATTTACCCGATTCTTCACTAAATTTTGTTTGTTCACTAGAAAGAACTTTTTGTACATCATCTAATTGTTTTCTAAAATACAAAAAAAAATCATTATTTATTTAGTTAAAATTTTCTTAAAAAAGTAATTATTCTAACTGTTTAAGTTCTAATTGTTGTTGTAAAATTCTAACACGTTCAGTATCTGTTCTTGCTTTACGTAATTCAGCATCAGTTTGTCCTAATTGTCGAATATGTAAATGAGCATCACGTTCTCGTAATTCTAAAACAACTTTTAGTTTTGTTTCCAGTTCTTTACAATGATCTTTTTCTTGATTAAGTAATGCATCAAGTTCTTTGATACGACGAGTTTTTTCATCAATTTCAGAATGTAAACTACGCATATGTTGATTAGCTTTTTCAATATCATTATTTATATTTGATAAAAGTTCTTTTTGATCATTATCGTTTGTATTTTCTTTTGCCGTTGAAAGTAAATTCCCGATTTCTAAAAAAAAAGAAAAACATATATTTTATTAAGTGAAAACAAAAAAAAAGAAAAATAAAGATGTAACCTGTTGTTTTTTCTTCATCATCATCATCACTATTAAGCATTTTTTCTCGAATTTGAGCTATTGTTTCATCTCTTTGTTGAAGTAAATCTTTCAATTGTTTCATTTTAATAGTTAACTCATTATTATCAATATCCAATTGGTTAGCACGTTCTTGTACTTGTTCTAATTGATCGAATTGTGTAAATTTTTCTTGTTTTAATTGTGTTATTTCAGATTTAAGCTGATGAATAATTTCTTCTAATTTTTGAAAACGTTCTAATGAAAGATCAGTAGATTCTGGACGAATTATAGTTTGTCGTTCTTTTTCTAGTTCTTGTTTTTGACGAAAAATCTAAATGATTCAATAGTTAATCATTAGAGGAATATAATTGTCGTTCAATGATTACTATCAACACCATGTAATAGAAAACATTTAAAAAAAAACACACAAAAGTCAATTATATAAATTGTATCAAAGTCAAAAGAAAATGTTATTGGCATATTTTACATTATGTAATATAAAGGTTACACTTAATTTAATGAAAAAATTTCGATGAGCATCTTTCACAAATAGAAATCAGTGAACTGTGACAAAAACAATTTTACTGTAGCAAAAATTTATGCAGAGTAAATTATTCGAAATGAGTCGTTATGATAAGATAATTGATCATAAAGATATACTTTCTGAAAGTTTAATTTTTAAAATTATAGATTAGATTATGTTAAAAAGTAGTTTCAACATTATTCTTTAGCCTTGAGTTTCGATGGTAGATGCATCGATTAGAATAAATGAATGCATGCCACCAAAGGATAAGAATCTGACTAAGTCAAGTGGAAACAGCTGGCCTTCGGCTTGTTTTATTCTGTTGTTGCTTACTGCGACTATACTCTGTCTGTTTGACAAATGCAAAGGATCTCTTTTAATTCATATTATAGAAATATTATTCAGATATATTCAAATAAAACATTCTTACTTCATCATTCAAAAATGCAATAGTTTCAAGTTGTTTTTGCATATCAACTTCAGATTTTTGTATTACACTATTTTTATAATTAATGTCATTTTGTAAAATATCATGTTCATTTCGTGCAATTTTCCATTCAGCATGAAGACGTTCATATTTTTCACGTAATTCAAAAAGTTCTTCATCTGCATCACATACTGGTATTTTTTTTAATTCATCAATTTGATCGGATAATCTAAAAAATTTTGTCAAAAATTACAATAAAAATAATACTTTTTTTTCTCATTAATTTTACTCTTGATTTTGTTTTTCAAATGTTGCACGTTCAAGTTCAATTTGATTATTATATTGTCGAAGTTGTTGACAATGTGCACGAATTTTTTTTTCTTGTTTACTTTGTTGTAAACGTTTAGTACCCAATGAAAGAAACAGAAAACTAAACAATAAGCACATACTACATATTGAACCCAACCACACTGCATTTATAATTGTGTTATCGTCATCTATATATTCATATAACGTTATTTGAACAAATTCAGGTAACTACAAAAAAAAACAATAAGATAAATGACGAATTTATATCAAAAAAAGACTTACGAGTTTAACAAAACGTAATGTTCGATTTTCTATTAATTCAAAAGTTGGTTCAAATGATGGTGGTAAATTCCAACAAACTTGACGATATTGAGTGGATAATGCTTTTTCACTATTGTTTGATATTGAAGCAATCGAAATTGTATTTAATTTTGATGTTTGTGTATTATTCGTTTCTTCTACCTAAGAGAAGAAAAAAAAGTCATCTTAAACAATGATCTATTTCAATATGACTTACTTTCGATTCACTGTATGTCAAAGGTTGATTTATTTCATTCTTATTATCAATTGTTTCAACAGTATTTGTCATTGTCTCAATGGTAGACTCGATAGTTGAGGCTGTTTCTTTATTTTCAAGTACACGTGGTAAATGTGGACTGTGATCATTAGATAAAAATGAAGCAATAGTTGTATGACTGTCAATTTCTTTATCAATATGTTGTTTTTCATTTTTATTTGTTTCTTCTTCTAGGTTATTAAGTATTGCTTTTGG
The DNA here is from genome assembly GCA_905250075.1 of Rotaria sp. Silwood1. Taxonomy (NCBI): domain Eukaryota; kingdom Metazoa; phylum Rotifera; class Eurotatoria; order Philodinida; family Philodinidae; genus Rotaria; species Rotaria sp. Silwood1. The sequence goes on from CAJNOP010000001.1 coordinate 2,541,068, forward strand.
ATCATGTACATGTACTTGACGTGGAAGATCAGTAATATCGATGGAGTTTTCATATTCTTGATTGATTTGTATTTCAGCTTCTTCATTTATATTAAGATCTATTTCGAGTTGTTGAACAGTTTCGACTTGAGGTTCTTGTGGTTTTAATAATGATGATTCAACTGAATTATTATAATCTTCGATTGATTGTTCAGTAATAGGCATAATTGTTGATGGTAATGTTGATTCCATAGTAGCAATGTTTGATGATTCCACAGTAGACATTGTTGTTGAGGATAATGTTGATTCTATGGTAGCAGCTTTTGGTGATTCGATAGTAGACATTGTTGTTGAAGATAATGTTGATTCAATGGTAGTAGTCATCATTGTTGATGATAATGTTGATTCAGGAGTAACAGTCTTTATTGATTCCACAGTAGATATTGTTGTTGAGGATAATGTTGATTCAATTGTTGCCATCGTTGTTGATGATGATTTTGTTTCAATAGTTAGATCTTCTGAGAAAGAAAAAAAACATTGAGTAAATGGAAAGATTATACATTCATTTTACCTGTTGCTGGAGTTTTTTCTGGTTCTTGTTGTTTTGCAATTGTTTCTTGATTTGAATGAATATGACGATGACGTGCTTGAGCAGTTTGAGTCATTCTTGTCGTTGCTGAACGCAAAATTCTTGCTGATGGTGTTGATGCTCGAACATTAGTAGGAGATTCCTTTCTTTCTGATGAAATATCATCTGATTTGACATTAGTTCGTATCGATTCTGTTTGTTTTGTTGCATCAATAACTTGTGATTGGTGATCGACTTGTATTGGGGGTATATGATGATCTATTGAATCAATATTTTGCATTGTTTCTAAAGTTTGTTGTTGTTGATCTAATGAGCTAACATGTTGTTTTGTTTGTAGACTTGGCTGTTGTTGATTTGATGAATGAACATTTTGTATTGAATCGGGAACTTGTTGCTTTTGGTTTTCTGTTGTAGATGTTGAAGAAGATGGATAGTGATCTGATGAAACTACATTTTGTATAGTATCGGATGTTTGTTGTTGTTTTAAGGTAGAATCCAATGTATGGTCATTTTTTATTGTTTCATGTACTGATTGTTGATGATCTGGTCTAGGATCGACTGAATTAAAATTGTGTATCGAATCGAACACTTGTTGCTTTTGCTGTTCGTTTACTGATGTTGAAGAAGATGGATTATAATCTGATGAATCTGCATTTTGTATTGTATCGAATTTTCGTTGTTGTTTTAAAGTAGAATCCAATGGATGATCATTTGTTATTGCTTCGGATATTGGTTGTTGCTGATCTAGTTTAGGATTGAGTGAATTAACATTTTGTATTGTATCAGATTTTAGCTGTTGTGTTTGATCTAATTGTGATGGTGTTGGAGATGAAGGTTTAACATCAATTGAACTGTTATCTTGTACTGTATGATTTATAATTGTATTCGATATTGGCTGTTGCTGATCTGCAGAAGGTGGAATGTGATTAATTATAGGTTTCACTACATTGAGTTTTTCGTTTTGTTGATGCGATTGTGTTGATGATAGAGTTTCTTTATGAATAGATGGAATATCTTCTTTTATTACTTTTTCTTCAATGATATTCGTTGGTTGTTGTTCATTAGTTTGTACTCGTGCTGAATCTGTAATTTCATTAGAAAGCAGTTTTGAACTCAATTTTTCATCTAAGTTTTGAGCATGTTTCAATGTATCAATTATCGGTGATGCTTCATTAGTAGTGTGCTGTTCCTTTGGTGTTTGTATAGATATGGTTTCATTTACTATGCGTGATGGTACTTGAACATCTTCTTTTATTTGATTTTGTGATGGTGCATTATGAATTGTATCCGCTATACGCGAAGCTACATGTTGAGATTCAGGTTCCTTTTTATATTCATTTTCCAATGCTGAATTTAATCGATTGATATCTTAAAAAAGAAAAGATTTCTCATCTCAAAATAGAAAGACAGAATTCTTACAATCTTGCTCATTATCAAATTTATCATCATCACTTTGTTGATGAACTGATTGTCTCAAATTATGTTTAGTTTGAAGACGAGCTTCAATTGTATCATCTAAATGTTCATCATCATTCGGTTGTTGAAATTCAGTTTTTTGAATATTCGTAGATTCTAAAAATACACCAGATTTGTGTACATTAAAAAGAAAAAAAAGTTATATTAACCTATATGTTGATTAAGAGGATCGACGTTGATAGCTGACTGAGAATATTTGGCTGTCACAGGATCTATATGATTTTGATGTTCATGACTGTAACAATTGTAAATAAATAAACAGAGAAATATGGATAAATAATAGTAGATCAATGCATTACACAGCCTCATCTATAATTACAACAAGACAAAGTCGATTTATCGATTAACTACCCCCGTCTCATGGACACATTTATTACGAGCAAATCTTGATTGAGAATAACAACAAACAGGTAGCAATAATAATAATAAAAAGAGGAGTACACAATTTTTTTCAATAAGAAAAATAAATAAGTAAGAAAATGTATATCAGAACGAAAAAAAAAAGGAAACCAGCTTTCAACGACGACACGACAAAACATCCATTCAAAATAGTATTATACAGCATCCAATAGAAGACCAGCGCTACTTGTATAGAATCGGATCAAGATAGGGTAAAGAATGTAGACAAACACGCCAAATATTCAATATGCGATGTTTTGATAGCTTAAAATGGAAGTTAACAACCAATGAAATGCGAATCCGTACTTTACCAGATTCTAACCATTTCTTCCCGCTGTCATTTGGTTGATAGCTTGAGCAAAGGAAATAGAGTGGTATCATCTTTCAAATTATTTTCATTATGACTTTTTTTCATTGAAACATTTTAGTTTTTATATTCAAAATAATATATTAAAATTTTTCGTTTAATTTATTTAAGCCATCTTTAAGTCTATCGATCCATTTTTTAATGATTATCGATTCATGATATCTAGATGTCTATAACTACTGAATCTATGAATTTATACAAAACAGTTTTAAAAATAAAAGTAATATTGTTATTCAGCTAAATTAGAAATAGAACAGAATATATCTATAATATATATTAAAATTTCGGAAATACTGAAAAATCGAATAATAAATATTGTAATTATCTTTTCATGTTGACAATGGTTTTTGAAACATCTGTACTTTTTCATTGTTTCAATTCAAATTGTTTTAATCGTATTTCAATTCCATTGTCAAATATTACAGTATATAAACGGCTGTATACAGTGATCTTTTACAATGTAACATGAATGTATCGTATTTTATCACTATTTACATGCTATATTGACGATACATTAAACTAGTGCTCTAGATCGATTATTAACTATTATATAATGACATACAATTGATAGCTCTTTTTCAATCCTATTTGACGTTACTAATTATTTCATAACCACATATCTCTAAGAACTGCCAGATTCTAATAGTATTTCTTTCTCTCACTTTCTATTGCCTTTCAAATTTATGAGCTGTGTTACACATTAATGGATAGCTTTTATTGAGCTCTATTCGATTCAATGAACTGCGATGTTTAAAAAAATGTTTGGGTAACTTTGTATGATGATCAAAGTTGAACTCATTGTTAACCATATATAGAGATATACAGGTTTTTCTTTGCTTCATATTCGTCGTTTCTTCGTAATAAGCACTAAATATGAAAGGCCAAGACGAGAAAAATTTTTTATTATCTAGTCCACCTTGCTTTCTTACGAGTTTGTCTCGTTGCGTCTTAATAAAATACTTATTCCTTTTGACTACATTATCTGTTTTATTATATATTGAAAATCTATTCAGGATCATCAATAAATCTTGTAAGTTATTATGTTCCATTAAATGAAGCAATAAGCGTATTCGTTCATCATCTGTGCACATATTCTAAACGATCATTGTTTGAAGCCTTCTCCTTCCACTTGAAAATCTATTTCTATCCGAGAACAAAAGATCTGACTGAAAATTTGAGAGAATGTTTCTTAATGTGTAGCTCACAGTGGAAATTTCAGATCAAAAATATTGAACTCTTCTAGATATATCAGAGTATCAAGGAGCAAAAAGTATGTCTCTGTATTTTAAGGATTTCTTCTCTAAATCCAACAATATAGATTTCAGATTTATGTCAAAATGTAGCTAACGTCTGTCGCTACAATTCAACAAGGTTCGATTTTTCAAAATTTTGTTATCTTACTTCTGTTGAAAGCTTACCTAAAAGAATTTGAACAAATAGGTATAATCTTACCGAAAAATATGCATTTTTTTCGAGAAATAAGTCAAAAATGAAAAATCAGCATCTGTTCAGTTGTAGAGTGCAATTTTTTCTGCAATTGAAAACATTCTCGAGCTTTCTGGCACATAAAACGGCTGAGAAATTTGTGAAAAACGAACTGTAAAAATAAATAGTTCTGAATTTCAAAAACTTGGAGTTGTGTTTCTCTATAAACCATTGTCAACATCCTACAGAAGTGCTTAAAGTATTTGAATACTTTAAGTTTTCGAATAAATTTCTCGTTAAGAAATTTAAAGAGAGCTTTCTATTAGATCCTCTGTAAAATCGGTAAATCAGAGTGCGTTTTAGAATAGGCAGCATTTTGAGCTATTCAACTATGTATAAAGCATGAATATTGATATTTTTGACAAAAATGAGATTTTCTAGATGAGCGGAGGGTTTTTATCTTGAACCAAAGATATTCAAGAAAACAGAAAAGTGAAAATTGATCAAACAGAAATCTGTACTGACAATTTTCGTATAGAAAGTTAGTCGGGAAAGTTACAATAAAAAAAAAATTATCAAAATTTTTAATTTTACAAAAGTTAGAATTTAGATTTTATTTTCCTCTATATTTCAAGCATAATTTTTCTCATGCAATTCAATAACCTATTCGAATATCTCAACTCATGTATGTCAAGAACAGACTATGGTTTAAATTTGTAAGTTTAACGATGAAAAGTTCATTTCGATCCATATACGTCAAAAAAACAGTTGTCATAAACAAAAAACTCGTTTTATAGTTCATATATACTATGAAAGACTATTAATTAAAAACTGCATGTTTTAGAATTGTGATAATTTGTTTTATTATAATAAAAAATGAAAATACTCGGTAGAGTTTGTCACTGTTTTCTATTGAACTTCAACTAAATCTAGAAAATTCTTAAGTTGACTACTGCTTCTTATTGAAGTTTAGTTTTTCTTAGCCCGTTTCGACCAAGAAAACAAAAAGAATTTTTCAGCTCCTGCTTTTTCAGTAATACTCTTGATTGATGTTTACTTGTTGTTGAATTTCATTTGGTTCACATAGATGGTATGTAAAGTACCAATAGATGATGCTATTAAGTTTTATTGAGTTATTTTCCAATCGAAATAAATGAAGGATATCTTCGCTTATGTATTCTCTGTGGTAGAATAACAGCTGTTTTCTCTTTGACTTCAGTACTCCAAAAATTTTAAATGTTACTTCACTTGTTAATAAAGATAGTTTCGCAAATCATTTTCTGATGTCAATGCAAAAAGCGTCATTGGTATATATATTATAATATAAACAAGTAAAAATGAATACTCCGTTCAGTAAAAGGAAGACAGGTACACGCTATTTTATTAATGCAAACAAAATTAAAATTTAGTTTTCAATAAAAGAAAGTGATTACTTGGTTTAGTAGCGAATAAAAAACGAATTCTGTCTAAGTTTAAATTTGTTTGGGACATATATAGCAAGAAGAATTTTCGATTTATCATTGTCATGAATCCAACAAGTCAATAGGCTAAAGTAGACTGAAAGAAGATTCTTTTCAGAATTTGAATAAAAAAAAATACTCGATACTGTTGGAACGTTAAACTTGAAGCCAAAGTCTCTTCGCTCGTGTTCTTGTTTTAACTATGAAAAAAATAATATAATTAAAATTATTTACCCTATGAATTTTCTTGACAGAATATTACGTTTTGAGCCTATATAATGTTAAATAATGCAGGCACCTCAAATTTTAAATTTTGTTCTATATAACTTTTGAGTAGAAGGGTAAAAGTATGGTATGATAATGACTTGTTTTTCTTTTTTTGTACCTGTGTTAATTTCATTGCCTTCGGCTATAAATTCTCTTGTTTTTGCTATTCAAATAAGGAATATTCTTCAAGTATTTTCTAATGAAGAAATTATTTGATAGTCAAGTATATTTTATTTACAAGAGGAAAAAAAAAATCTAAAACTTGAATGATATTATAAACTGTTTGTTTTAATAGGTTTTTGGGGACGGATAGTTATATCCAAACGAGTTAGAGTATGAAGTTGTCCATCATTGCCCACATGTACTTGATTGTGATGACATAGAATTTTATAACACCAGAATGACCTCACAATAATCAAAACTTTGTTTTTAATTTTGGGCATAAATAATAAACAAACATAAGGTAAAAATAATGTTTGGATATATGGAAAATAAATAAAAAATGTTGAAAGAAGATAACTTAAAAATTCTGTATTGTGAAAAAGTTGTATGGTTGAAACAACGCCATATGGAATCCATCCAATCACACAAAGTGTAGATATTGAAAATACTTGTACGCTCAACTTTATTGTGCGACGCTAAAGTAAAAACAAAGGTTTCATTACTAGAAAAAAATTGTCTTTAGATGTATTCTTTTTACCCATCGTTGACTGTTTCCTACGGTGATTATGGATTTTTTCATTTTATATCTTTGCTTGATATTTACAACAATTAATATAATATTCATAATACATGTAATAAGTAATACCAAAACAACATTAAAAAGCCAATCAATCACACATGGTACAATATGAAAAAGATAGCATGGACCACCACAAATATAACTATATTCATTAAATGCTTGTTGACAAGGATAAAATAGCACTAAGCTAATATAAAATAAAGGTGTGTACACAATAAAACATCCTATAGGAATATAATGTAATAAAATTCGACAACGTGTAATGAGTTGTTCATGATAAATAAATAAATAACGTTCAATTGATGTCCATGCAATTAAAATTATACTCAAGATAAATAATGAATAGTTGATAAGAATCCAAACTGGACATATATTTTCATGCCGTACGAATCCATCGTATAGATATGTAAGTGTAAATGGCAATTCAAAAAGAATAAGTAAAGCATTGACAATAAGAAGAATACCGAAAATTTGACTAGCTAAACGATTCCATTTGAAATTATGTAAACTATAAATCCTAATGTTTAGTTCATTTTAATGCAAAAACAAAACTTACATTAAAAAGGTGAAACAAATTGATGGTAAATGCATGATGAATAACAAAAAGAATTTAAATTTTTGTTCAAATCTTGACATTTGTGTAATCATATTTACATTGTGTAAATCGTATGACTCATTGTTCATCTTGATTTGCTTTAAAAAAAAAGCATTGTCTGATAAATTCTGACAAGATAGAAATAACTTGCTCAACTCTGCTTGAGAAATTACTCCTGCAAAAACAAAGCAATCTCAAACACACTATCAATAGTATAATAGCGTGTCTTTCTTAGCGTTCTTCTTTATATATTTTAATAAGTAACATATTCTTCAGGTATCCCTTGAGTTAATTTTATCTATTCTAATTACATACGATGAAGGATTTGCTTGCTCTGGAGTGTCATGCTGTATCTTAGCAACATCATGATTAGTTTTTTAAAAAAATCCGACATAATAGAACTCAACCAAAAGTCGAAAGCTTAAAGATCTTGTGCACTTCTGAAAAATTTTTTGAAAATAGACTTTTTCGTGCAAGACACTGTCCAAGTCAGCTTAACTCATTTTTGAGTATGCAATTTATTTGAAATATTTTCAATTTTTGAGCATGAATACGTAACAACACTACATGCGTAAAAGTGGATGTTGAAAATACATGCATACATATACAAGTAGTTTTTAAGATTATTAGAAAAAAAACAGACTAGACTATGCACGCTATCTATTCTCACAGTTACGCGGATGCACTTCATCAGCATGTTTATGTAACGTAAGTAATCTGCATTCAAATGTCATAATGTCACTCACTATGTGGTAGTCAGATGACTAAAATTTCGCCAAATCTTCAACATGGGAGTTAAAACTGTTTCCTAGAAAGTTGATAGTAGAGAAAACGTCCAAAAGTTTAAATAAGTATAAACTGGCAACCATTTGAACTCAATTAATTTTTTTAAATAGATTAGTTTAAGCTACAATGGCAATGATATTGATAGAATTGATATGTTTGATAGAATAGATGAAAAATAGACATATTTGCAACGTCCTTACTTTAGAAAACTAGTATTTATGAAATTTTTTCTAATTTTTGTTTTATGGATTCATCGACAAACAAAGTTTTCTCCTATTTATGCAGCAAGCACGATCTTACATACAAGACTATATATTTTTCGCTGTATGAGCCATGATAATCTTGAAATTGCCAGTAATTGAAGGCAATATTTAAGAGCTGCAACTACTCTCATCTAATTTTCATTCATTGAAGATAACAATCATATTCAATATAGATTGTAACGAAATTAGGTAATGTTCTTCGCCAGTATAATTATATACTTACTTTATATCAATATGAAATCACTATATGAAATTATTGTCTATTTACTCTTATTTGTGCATAACAACTTCTATAACTATGTATATTATTCTAATTTTTACTTCGTTTTTTCCTGAATACTATATCGACGAACGAAGAAGAGAAGCAAAAGAAGAATAAAGAAATTAGAGCGGTAAAATCCAAAGGAAGAGTGAAGTGAGAGAACGGAAGATATAACCATTTATCTTCTACGAAGTCAAAGCCCCTGAGAAATGCTTTCTACATCATTCAAAAGAGACAGATGAATGATGGCAGGTTGATACCTGATGCGAACGTACCTTATTATAATGAGGATGAATTTGATTCATCCTTTTCGCTGTATTGTTTAGAATCATGAGCAGCGTCAGAAATTTTTGCAGATTAGTTATGATAGGGAAACTTTTTGTGAATAAGGTTCATGATGATCAATATGGTCAAAAGTCACATGACTGCGGTTAATAGTTATAACTATAGTTGATAATTATAAATTTCGTTGATAAGTATAAGAACTTTAACTATAGCTCGAATTAGTCTATTATGAATCCTAACAAAACATAGGTTTCATTCGAAACTATTTATATCTGATAATTGTATTTTCAATAGAAATGATTGCAATTTTCGCATTTCTTTCGTAACTGTTAACGTAGGTTAAAAAACATTACTATTACATAGCAAAAAGTATATTGTCATTTTCATACTCGACGTATAAATATGAGAAAATTTTCTTTGCAGATGAATACATAAAAACATTACTGAAAGAAAATTTCATAAATGATGGCTCTCTGAAATAATAACATTGTAAATATGTCTGTTTTTCATCTGTTCTATCAAACATGCCAATCATTTCAAAATGACTGACAATTTCAACTTAATCTAATTTATTCAAAAAAATTAAAAAGTTAATTGACTAGGAGTCGTTACTAGTAAGAACTACGATTGAGAGTTATAATTGCAGTTAAGACTTATAACTCAATAAATTTCACCGAAAACTTCATCAGTTATAATTCGACAATTTTTAACTCTCATACCATAAAATTCTATATATTAATGTACAACAATGGAATTTACGATAACTAATACTGAAATGAATCTGTGTTGACGGGTAGAATTTTCTTGTTTTATGTGGTATGAATATTAATTCATGCAAGAACTTGGTTGCTTCTCTATAATATTTCAATATGGCATTACTTATTTCTTGTTAAAAATGGGTTCGCTTTCATATGACTATACAACACTGAGTAAAATAACTTGTTCCTTAGGTCAAATTTTTTCATAATTGTTAATATTCAGGTACCTGTTTTTTGAAAAATTATTGAACGATGATTATATGTCATAGTGTTGAACGTATTTCTGCTGTAGGTAGAGAGTTGATTGTTGAAAAAGATTGCCGTCTGAAAGAAAGTCTCTCAATTCAAATTTTATATTTTGGAAAAAGCTTTTTCCGTATTCATGCACACTTGTAATAGTTGCTTCGATTTTTTTTATCACTCTAACGTTGTCTTTGCATGTACGTACGAGACTATGCATCTATTGATACGCAATTTTTCTAAAAAAACATTTGTTTGTTCTCGAATGCGAAAATATTAAGGGTGCGCACATGCAAACTACTGTGCCTGTACACGATATTATTATATATTCTCTAATATGTTCACATGCACGCTATGCCATAACTATTCGTGCATGCAAATGCAACAATAAACTTAACCGATCACGCCAGAGATCCGCTAGTCAGCTTCACACCAAAGCTCACGTTGAAGTGCGTCGCACACCTCTTTCGAGTTCTGCTCTATGAACACATTTCTATATAGTTAATTCATATCTTCAGTGTTCTTTCAAAATGTTCCAAACCATGGGATAGTGCAGCATACAGTCTGAACAAGTTTGTTCAACTTTGCATCAGCAGGCACTTGAGCACGAGGCTAACTTGTGGATCTCTAGCAGGGTTGCCAGATCAAAAATTTAAAAATCAGAAATTCCGACTATCAAAATCAGAAAATATTCAGAATTTTTTTTCGAAAATCAGAAAATAATCAGAAAGGCTAATATATTGAAATTGGCACTTATTATTTTACCAAACTATTACAAAATGCTTTAGTTGTAATTTGTTCATCTATTCTTCATTTATTTTCGAAGATATTTAACATAAAGAAACAATAATAATAAGAATATGTAGTTCACCGTATATCACACAAACTAGCAAAAGACATCTAGTATCAGACTTTTTACTAAACTCAAAACGTTTTTCACATAAAATGAGCAAAAACAAACCGAGAAATACACTATATACATCAAGAGATATTTAAAAAAACGACTCATTCAATATGAGTTCCATACTATTGATATTTTTCATTTTTCGAATTTGCTGCAATAAATGTTTATCAGTTGAAATATGTTTTTAGAACTGTTCACAAGAATAATTAGCATTCATTCTTATCTTAAGTTCAGCACTAACTAGTTTTATGTCCATGCAATTACGATAATCAGACCATACATGTTTCATATGGCTAACGATTATGATCGTAATCAATTTGAGAAAAGTCTTCATTCAGAAATAGAATTTGGACAAATATCGCAGCGAAACAGTAAAACCAGAAAAATCGAAAAAAACCTGAAAAATCAGAAAAATCAGAAGGTCAGAATAAAATCAGAAAAAGTTTTGAAATTCAGAAGCTTTCCTGCCATTTCAGAAGATCTGGCAACCCTGATCTCTAGTATACTTGTATTGTTCATAATCACGAATGACTGAGGAAACGTAAGAACATAACAATGTTAAATTTCATAAGATGTCAGTATCTCAAAAAATTTGTTCAATTTTCAACTGCAGGCACCGTACTTTACCTTTCAAAAATTCAACTAAAAATTTGACACTACAAACATTGAGATTATACTTTCTTAATTTTTCTTCTCTTAAATGTCCATTAAACTGAAATTTATTCATTCATTCTCTTTTTTCTGAAATCATATTCATCACAGCAAAAAGGCTTCATGAAAACCTATAAAATTCTACCTCAAGCAAAGATAAAAATAATATGATATTCTGGGACGTATTTATTAGGCATATGGAAGTCAAACCATTAAATAAATTAGAATAGATGTTATCATGCCTTATAACCAAACGATTTCCGACATGACTAATTACACGGAGGTAAAACTTATAATGCTAATATGAGATTTTAATAAAAGCTAGACTATGACAGAAAAAATAGCAAGTTTGTGTATAGTAATGTGTCGTTTCTTCCTTTACTCATTATCATAGGTGAAAATAGAAAAAAAAATGCTTGAATTCATAGACAAAATAAAGCATGATTGCTCTGTTCGTAGAGATGCTAATTTAGTAAATAGTAGCAAAGTCTTCTATTCGTTTAAATAATCGGTTATGCATCTCGGATGAGACATTTTCATTCGATCTATTTGAGTTTTTTGAATGCTCCTAGAAACATTGTTTCGAAACAAAAAGATTCGATCCAGAGAATTAGATAGGATAAGATAGTCAATTTAGTTGGAAAATTTTTGTATATCGTTGATGAATTGCTATTACTACATCGTCCGATAATATTCTCTAAACTTCATAATTAGATTCATTTTTTCTATAAAGAAACAATATGAACTTTGTAGTTTTTTTTTATTTCTCTATTTTCTATATGAAAGCATACTGATCTAGAGTCATCAAACTTATGATCAAACCATTCTCTAATACATACAAAAAAAAAAGAAAGTGTCTAATTCTTTATCCATCACCGGCTATTTGTAGAAGATGATTGGTATAAATCAATTTTAAATAAAATGAATAAAATAAAAATAAAGTACTCACCTATATTTTTCTTTCTCATAAAGTTGACGTTTATTAGTGAAAGGTTCTGTCAAATATCGGCACATTACTCTCATCAAGTGAATATTGATTCGTTATGTTTGAAAGATCAAAGTCTGAAAAATTATGTTTTTTACTGTTTTTCAATTTGTACTATGATCTCATATTCAGTTCCTAGAAAAAAGAAACTATTGATTTTCGTGCAAAAAATCATCACTATACGTTAAAAGTTTCATGGCACTTATTAACAGAGAGATATTCCAACATGAGCAACGTTTAGACGTTTTTGTTTAAAGAAGATTGTCAGTTTTGGAAGTTTACTAGTCGTAGACAAAGATTATGAAATCATCATACATATGACGAAAATAGAAAAAGATCTCTAATGTAAGCTTCTATGACGCTTCTCAATCATAAAAACATCTCTAAAATTGCTAACAAATATTGATTGTAGGGTTTATGCCAAAAATTCAAGATGAAAAACGTCTAATGTGATAAAACATCATGTTTGTTATAATTATGTTGTTGAATACATGATGAAAATATATCGTTGTGTTCAATATTAACTTGATAAAAATTCGTAGTTTCTAAATAAATTAATAATTACGCTAAAAATAAGATTGTGAAAGACACTAAGTTAACTTAATATATGTTTTATAGAAGATTCAACAATTACTGGTGTTTTAGAATATTCGGGAATCGCTGAATATGTAGAATGATAATTGTTGTTATGATATTCTTGCCCATAATCATTAGTAATAAGTGGAAAAAAAAACATACACAAGTAAAAATTACAGACTAAAACTGTTGTATAGTAGTAGTATCTGAAATTTTGATAAAATAAATAGTTGCATGATTTGCTATTTTCATAATCAGTTATGTATGATCATGGACAACAAAAAAGCGACTATAAATTTATGAAATAAGAGAACAACATCTCCTGCCTACAAGTAACGACACCACAGGACATCCTTTGGGAAAGGTAGTGCAAAACATCCAATCCAAAGCAAGCTCTGTCTGTAATAAATTACCTAAAAAAAAAGAAAGAATTGGACTGAGTCTTAGAAAAAAGTTAAATGGTTAGCAATAATCAATTCGACTCTTTTGATTTCATCAAAAAAAATGTCTAGAGATAGCAAATTGATTTTTACATAATAAATTTCACAATTTTATAAAATCTAAATGATTCCTTCTTTTTTTTCTAATATTGTCATTTCAGATGCTTTCACAACGACTTTCTTGTTTTAAATTTAATCCTTTTATTAATTTTCATTGTGCTTTCTTCTCATTATCATCATCTCATCATGCTGCAAAACCCACAACGCCAGCAACACCTGTTGATCCAGCTACTCCAACAGCACAATCAGCTCAATTAGCACATAATAAAACTAAAACTTCATTAAGAGGTACGCCATATAATATTACTGATATTGAAACATCTCTTCGTTATATGGAAAGTGATGCATATAAAACTGTTTATGGCAATGAACCTGTATGGAAAAATTATGTTCGAAATCGAACAAAACAACGTTTTCCTCATTATACACGTGATTTTTGTGTTGAAGAAGGTCTTTATATACGTGGAAACCCTTGTCCAGTATGTCGTGATGAATATCTTTTACTTGATTATCGTAATATAAAACTTTTAAAACAATTTGTTAATGATCATACAGGCGAAATTGAACCTGTATTAAAAACTTCCATATGTCAAGCACAATTACGAAATCTACGAGTTGCATTACGTAAAGCTTATGATTTAGGTTTAATGACATATGAAATACCTTTTCGAACATATGATTATCGAGATTATTATCCGGAATTACGTGATGAAAAAGATCGCGCACCATCACTTTTAATGACAATACTTCATGCAGTACAAGATCAAAAATTAACAAATCTTGATCAATTAACATTAACTGATGAACAACTTCGTGCAACGTAACATTTCTTTTCTTTTTGTTGTTGTTTCCTTTTTCTTTTTGTTTAATTAAAAGAACAAAAAATTTGAAATGCATTTTTTCATCTTCATTCATAATAAGTTTTTATGAAATGTGCAAATGAATCACTTATAAATAAAGTTTATTTAAAATCTATATTAATTAAACAAAGAAAAAAAGAATAATCGAAGATTAATGATTAAGAAAGTCATTGCAAGGATTTGTATTTCAGTTAAATACAAAAATACAAGATGTTTTACTGTTTAAATTAATTTAATAATCACAGGGGTCGCAGCGGCCTATGTCTTAAAATCAGGAAAATAGGCAGGACACATTTTAGAAAAAAATCAGGAATTTCGATTAAAATCAGGACATTTTAAGTCTTATCATAGTGCTATTGTTCAGAATGAAAGCTGCACAAAAGTATGTCGATCAATGCTAGTTCATTGGAATTACTATATTATATTTCGCCGAATACGTGCGTCGAGTTCTGCTTTTTTCCTTTTCGTTCGCTATCTCTAATTATGCATTGTGTATACGTTTTCTTTTTCTCAGATACGTGGCCTACGGAAGGGGGCATCCTTCACTATTGGAGTCTTATTTGTTTCTAGTAGAAATCGTATTTTTATCAGGAAAATAGCCGTAAAAAGAAATAAGAAAAATTCGTATTTTCGCACTGTTTAAGGTTCTATAACCATCTTTTCGGCACTCAAACCATTTCCCTGCATCACACTCCCTTCCCCTCTCTGCTACTTTTCCTCTTCTTCATATGCCTGCTCTTCGCACATATAAAACCACCATGTTATAGATAAACGAATAAAAGCGTTTACAAGAAAACTTTAGTAAATCGACTAAAATGTTAAAATAAGGGAATACAAGATTTAATGCAGCTACCCACGGTCGTGAACTGTATGATATAAATACCGCCGAAGTACTGGTGATAATTACTAATGATAAAATAGCTTCTTTCAAAAACCAATTAATTCGAAATAATCGATTCTTAGAGTGATTATACAAGAAAAAAATGGACAGAATAAAAATTTGAGTACCATCTTTCTTTTTATAGAAAATATTCAACAAATATTTTCATAAAATTTTTAAGAAACGTTGAGTATAACAAAATAAAACATCAAAATGACGTATATGTGGCCCTATAGAGATAAATCTTGAAAAATCAGGACAAAAGCAGGTTTTTCAGTCAAAAGCAGGAAAATCAGGACATCTTTAAAAAATCAGGAAAAAATCAGGAAAGTACACACGCTGCGAGGCCTGTAATCATCTCTAAGATATGCTGATTACAATACCATTGTATTTATTTTGCTTCAATAATTGGTCGGAATAAACATTCATCAGATTTTCTCATGTTTTTATCATCTATTCCGAAATATCAAACATAGATAGGGGATATTTCTGTGTGCATCAACACATGTGCACGAAGACCTATTGGGTCGATATTTATCGTATCCATTAGAAAGAAAAAAAGTCCATAGGTTTTTTTCTTTATATCGTTTCTTCTTATTTACAGTACCACCATAATTATCCGTCGTTACTTTTTTTTTCCTTGAGTCCTTCTTTCCTTGTCTATATGACGAATAATCATTTATCATTATTCTCTTTTCTTCTATTACTTTCGTCATAATGGTCGTTGTCTTTCTCAAGTATACCATAACTTGTGATGCTAGAGTATTCCATAGCTTGTGACAAAATGTTCTTCGCACATAAGACCCAGGTCTTGTGTGTAATCAGTATATATATATATAGATGTACGTATGTATATTTGTACTTCAGATTGTTCACCAGATAGAAACTTAGGGTTTATAATGTTTACTATACTTCCTAATAATCCGATGTTTGATCGAAAAGATCATCTTCATAGACGAATACCAACTATTCGACTCGAACAACATTTTTATTATCCAATAAATCAGCAGAATACCAATACAGACAATAGAACGGTAAAATGTCCGAGGTGAGATAAGCTTTTTTCTTTTTTGTGTCGTGTCATATTTGCTTTTAAAATTTCAATTTTAACCTCATATCGCACACACTCTATCTTGTAGACAGAAAGAGATAAAGCTTTTTTTTCTTTTATTGCTAAACATGAATCCTATTGAATTTGGAGAAAAAACACGCCATGATCATTATTTAATGGATCACGATGTTGTTTATGTTAATCATGGTAGTTATGGACCATGTCCTCGTTTTGTTTATGAAGAATTACAACGTATTCGTTTGGAACAAGAACAAAATCCTGATCGTTGGTTTCGTTTATCAAAATATAATTTATATGTTGATTGTGTACGAGCAGCAGCAGATCGACTCGATTGTAACTTTGAACAGATTACTATTGTAGATAATGCAACTGTTGGTATTAATGCTATATTAAAATCTCCTTTACCAACATTTACATCAAAATTAGGTGGAACTATTCTATGCACAAATTTAGCTTATGGTGCAGTTCTTTTTACTATTGAAGAAACTGCCAGACAACGTGGTATGAACATACGAAAAATTGATATTCAATTACCAATTGAAAGTAAACAAGCATTTATTCAACAATTTGAAAATGAATTAAATAAAGGTGATGTTGAAAATATTCGTCTTGCTATTATTGATCATATAACAAGTTCGACAGCAATTGTTTTTCCAATCGATGAGCTTACTGATCTATTACATGCACATGGTATTCCCGTAGTCGTTGATGGAGCACATGGACCAGGTCAAGTCAATCCACGACTTTCATTGAATCAACTAACATGTGATTTCTATATTGGTACATTTCATAAATGGATGTATGCTGCAAGAGGTTGTTCATTTCTTTTTGTTCGTGATCCAATTCTTGCTAATCAACTGCAACCAAGCAACACATCATGGGGTTATCGTCCATCATCATCTCAACTTGATATAATGACACATTTTCATTTACAATTTTTTCATCAAGGTACACGTGATGAATCCGCTTTATTAACTATACCAAAAGCCATTGAATTTGCTGATTCATTGGCTGGTGGATTTGATCGAATTTATGAATACAATTCAAAATTAAGTCAACAAGCTAAAACTTTACTTGAACAACGTTGGAATACACAAGGAAAAGATCTTGTTCCTAATGAAATGCAAGCACCATATTTAAAAATGATTCAATTACCTGATTTAGCAAAATATGATAAAACTGATGATGATGCTATTCGTCTTATAAATGATTTAATCGAACATCATAAACTTGTTTCGATTATTTTATGCTTTAATAACGAACTTTATGTTCGTATTGCTACACAAATTTATAATCGTATTGAAGACTATATAGTTTTAGCAGATACAATTGATAAAATTAGAAAATAAATAATTAAAAAAATAAATAAATAACTAGAGTTTTGTTTTTCTTTTGTTTGTTTTAGACGCTTACGTTCATTATGTATTCGAAAATTAATAACAAACGAAAGATATTTACATTCTTGTCTTCAACAAAAACATATTCTATCATCAACACCATCAAATTTATTTTATTCAATGGGACAAGAAGCTATCTTTATGAATGAATATCAAATAATTGAACTTCTGATTGCATATTGGCCATTAGTTTACTTGGAAATTTATCGTCTTTTACCATTATCATCTATGTTATTTAATGCACATAATCAACAACAAGATGATGAAATTGATTCAATTGCAAAACTCTTAGAAAAAAAATTACCAGATGGTTCAACGTTAATTGATTATATTGCCATGGGTTTAGTTAATAAACATAAAAGTTTATCATGTCTTAAGGTTGTTGATTTTCATCGATGTTCATCAAGTAAAATCAAATAATTAAATGTAGTTTTACAATTTTTTTGTTTGATGATTTCTTTTTGTTTTCGAAGGTATTCAAATGACAAAAGAAATTTTTCGTTTACCATTATTATGGACTAAACCTGAACGACGTTCTTCAATACAGAAACGAATGTGTAAGTTAAATGAAACGACGAGAAACACGTTAAAAATCATATTGTATTTTGATTGATTTAGATATTGAAAAAAATAAATTAAACAAATATATTGAAGGATTCAATTATGTTTATCAATATTATGATAAATCCATTGCACATGAAACTAATTTTGGTAGAATATAATGCATGGGGTGATTATCCTTTATTTTATATTAAGTAGCATGTGTTTGTTTTATCCCTTTTTCCTTGATTGAAAACTTATTTATTAGAACAGACAGGCAAATTTAAAAATTTTGCTGACTATTTTCAACTATTTACTAGAAAAATATTAGAAAGTTTAGAATATCTCATTTTGACTCGCTTATTTATTATTAAGATATAGTTTCTATTCAAATTGGACCAGTAGAATATTATTTCTATGAAGACTTATTTGATTTCAGAACAAGAATGAAACTCTCATGAAATCATATTGAGAAAAAAGTTATACCATTCCGAGAATTAAGAAGAAAATAAAACTTAATACAACTTTGTTATTCATTTTCAGAACCTATCAAAATCATTCATGATTGTCAAATAATAAACGAAGATACACTAGTTGGTCTTGAACTTCAACAATTAACACCATTTCGATTTCAATTTCATAAATTATGGATAAATAATAATTTCCGACAAGTTCTAACACCTAATACATTATTTGATATCAATTTGATTTTAAATCTAACAAATGTTGATGTAATTATTCAATTAATATATGTTTTTTTTTTTTTTGCAATACTTTTTTTTTCTCTTTTGAAGCATATCACACATCTTCATTTAAGTGATCCAAATATGGAAACAACAGAAAATGAATTAACATTACTTGTTCGAAGTTTATCAAATTTACGTAATTTACGTGTACTTTGTTTACAACGTGTTCTGAATTTATATCCTCATCGGTATAAGAAATCTTGTTTTTTTTCTTCTTCTTCATTTTGCTAATAGTTGATTTTATTATTTAGTTATACAACACCACACATGTTGATGAATTTATGTACAGATTTTAATCGTTTACTTCGTCGTTTAATTTATTTACGCAAACTTGATCTCTCTTATTCATATCTACAATCTTATATTCGTATATTATTTAGTGGTCTTATTCAACCACTTGAATATCTTAATTTACAAGATTGTCGTTTAATGTCAAATGACTTGGAATTTTTATTATCAATGCGCAATCTACGCCATTTAAATGAATTAAATTTAAGCATGAATAATTTTGGTACACGTACCTGTTCAAATTTTATTTTACAACTAATACCGCGTTGTACACAATTAACAATATTGTCAATTGGTTATTGTTCATTGCAAGCATCAACAATTGGGCAATTAGCTGATTATTTTATAAAAGAAAAAAGTCAAACAAAAATATCATATTTATCATTTAAATCTATAATTCCTTATTACAGTTATGAATTTGATTTTTTATTACAAAAATTTGGACAGATAAAAACATTGAAAAAACTATTATTATTTCCGCAATTACATACATATCCAGGTGCGAATGATGATGAAAGAGAATTAGTAGCAGCAGAACTTTATCGAAGATGTTGTCAAACTTTACACACATTAAATAGACAAGACTTAGAAATATTGTAATAAAAAAAACAATATTGTAAAAAAGAAATTATTGTATTTTTAAATAAATCCAGAAAAAGTTTTAAACTAAAATAGAGTTAGGTTTTTTTTGTGTTTTGCTGATAGTTATAAAGTTTTTTGTATTTCAAATAGTGCTTGAATTAGGAATGATAAACAATGAAATGATGAATCTAAACACGGTTGCCATATCTTTCAAAATGGTAGGAAATTTTCTGAATTTCAAGCTTTTGTGAGCATCTTCATCATGCCATTGTAATCATTATTTAAGACAGAGCTTTTAAGGCTACTAACAGTACAAGTTTTCATGAATCTAAATCATTGCCCAACTAAACTCAACAAACTGTATTATAAAAGGAAGACATTTATATAAATAATGTCATCAAAATAAACTGACTTGTAGGTTTAAGAAAGAGCTATCTCGAATGATGATTGTAACATGTGTAATTGAATTGGATTCAGTCGTGAATGAGGAGTTCGAGGATTCGAATACGAGTGTAAGTGAGATTGAAGAAGACAAAAATTATGTCACGAATAATTTTCACATAAGATGTTGATAGAGTAGAATATATGTTAATAAAAAGAAATTATATATGTAAGTTGAAACGTCAACTATCTACTTTCTGAGTTTTCATCATCGAAATATCGATTTACAACTCTTCGCTCTGGCAATCTTATATCAAAAGTAATGTTTGACTAATCAATTCAAGAGATAACAAGTTAAATAATACAGTTAAGATAGAGCTAGAATTTTCAGAAAGTAAAACAATGAAACTATCAAAATATTTAAAAAATAACTTGTTATATAATATCATATAAATAAATTGTCAACAACATAAATTCTAATGCGTATGCTAATCTTATATCTTTCTTTGTTACTTCCTATTGGGAATTCTGTATGATGGCTGGAGATTAATTTTATGAGCGAATAAAAGAAAAGAGATAATTAATTCTTGTATCAATCACATTTTTAAATAAGCCAAAGCCTTGTTTCAACTTTATTTGAGTATCTGACATGTATACAAAGAAAAAAAAAAGAACAGATGAACTAAAAATTTGATAATTATAACGACTCGAATTTATGTAGATAATAAAGATTTGTTATAGTATTTTTTTCAGTAAATCAATTAGAGAAAAAAAAAGCAGTTAAAACTGTCTCATCATTGATAATATTAATATTCAGAAGTATAATATTCATTATGTTGAATTTATTATTTTATTTATTCCCAAAAGTCTGATTTTTTTTGTCTTAGGTTAACATCTTATTGGACAGCATGTTATACTCATTTTTTTTTCTTTCGGCATGTTATTTCACTACTTGTGAATATATATTGGTTATAAGTCTAAGAAAATTGACCTTTATTAAGTGTTATATAAGCGACAAAACTTTGACATATTAGTCTATTTAAGTTAGTTGTAAGTATATTTAACTGACGTTTTTTTTTCTTTTGTGTGAGAGATTAGAAGATAAACTTATTTATTCTAAGAAATAATTTCTTCGTTATATCAGTTCGAGTTCATCGATCATGATTAACTGCCCTTATCGAATGTTGTATCAACTTAAAAGAGCATGTAATTTTTCTTACTGATTAATTACTTGTACAAGATAATTATTCAAAATAAAAATATATCTTTAAAAGATATCGAAGAATATTCTCGTGATTGAACGATTAAAGAATCATCATATTCACAATTACCAACTAACAATTTTGCATTACATCACTTCTTTTTTCTATAGAAAAGGTATAGTTTTTTTTTTCTTTGAAATAAAAGAATCAAGATGTTGTCCTATTCTCTGCTAAGACAAAAAAAATCCGTGCGCTTGTTAATCAACGCTTTATTCTTTAGAAATTCATTGTACATACACCCTTTAGGGAATTTCTCTCTCGATCTCTAAGGTTAGTTCATAAATAGTGAACGAATGAATTTTTTTTTCAACTGATCTCGTTTCTTATTAATGACGATTTCAAAAAATTCCTGACAGGTAAATCGGTAGGTTGATTTTCTCAATTCTATAGATATATGCCATTTAGTCGGTTAATCAGAGTATAAATATTACTTTTTATGTTAGCATATAATGGAATTGTTTGATGTTAAAGAATAAAGTATTTGTTATAGAGCGATCATCCATTCTGAGAAATTGCTAAGTGGCACACTCCATTTAATAGTTTATCACGTAAGACAATGTCATTATTTCTACGAGAGTTCATATATAATTTATGTCATAATCATATATATTTTTTTCTATGTTCTGACTTTTATTTAATGGAAAAAGTGAGTAGAATATGTATTATATTTTTAAAGAAGTAGTCGTATTAATTGTGATAACCGAAAATTCTTATAGATTTCTTTTTCTGCGTATATTGATCAAAACGAAAAAAAAATGAAATTCTATTTGTCGTCTTTTCTCAATCGAACATTACAATAATCCATTATGCAAATATATCAGTAGTAAATCGTTTTTTGTTGTTTTGTTTTCAGCATAATCTTAGAGTCAAGTAGTCGTATGATAATCTAATGTTTTATTACTCTTAATATCGAAATATCTTTTTCTTTTCATTGGTTCATTTAATATACATTGAACTAAATTCTTTCATTTTCTTTTCTTTACATACAGGAAATACGCTCTTGTTCATGTATTCTATCGTGAAATGAGAATGCTAGGAAAATAGCCTTATGAGTACATACACATTACTCATTCTCATAGCTTTTTGAATTTCATTTTGGTTCATTACATTTTCAATATGTTATATATCTTAATAAAAAAAGAATCATAAATTTAGTTTGAATAAAAGAATCCATAGCTATACTGACGGCTTTCTCACCTTATCGTGTCCATGGATTTCTATTTCTATGAATTATAATATATTGTTATAGGAGAGTAGAATGAACATCTATTCAATTGAATTGAAGATCAAATATAAGAAAAGAAAGAAAGAAAAAGCGAGTCAAGTCTCTACTTCAATGACATATAACCTTCTACATTGATATAAAAATTTTTCAATTTGTCGGTATGTTGATATTGTCCGTATGCTGTTCATTATAATTTGTTTTTCTTTTCAACTATTCATAAAACTAGTAGTAAAATATAAAAGAAGAAAGCAGACACACTTGCCTCCTTGTCATCATATTTGGTTACAATGAATAACGACATGAACAGAAGAAAAAGATTAGAATAGAATATGAGAGATTGTTCGATCGTTTGATGGCACCGAATACTACTCCTGTTCGTTCTCTCCACCCACCTAATGGATAATTGAAGAACAAGAGCAAAGTAACAATGTCTTTAGGCTATTACACACATATATATGTACATAGTAAGAAAAAAACAAAATTCAACGTTTGTATTCTTAATGAGATATGACTACTGTATTCAGCCATGATGCTTACTGCTTAGAAATGTCATCGTTTGAATATGATCATTCGGTTTATGATTATATACATATGCACACGTATATATATATACATACTTGTGTCATCATCTTCAGTTTTTTTTTTCTCTTGTCTTTTTCATTCTCCATTTGTTGATGTTCGACGAAGTGTTAGAATATAAATGAACTAAACAAGTGGTCAGCCAATATCGGCGACCATTCAATCACTCATAGACACATCCGGTTATTGTGTACAGCACACCCAAACAAGCGTAAATTTAATTGCTGCGATCATCTTCCGTCTAATTCACTTGCATGCAAGACAACATATCCTGTTTGAAATGAGGAACTAACTGATGCTTCCCAAATATACCAAGAGTATAGACTAATAGCTTTAGTAAATGAGGAATACGAATGAGAGTAGTCGGAACGGGATATTGTGTGAATGTGCACGCATACATATATGCACGTTTCATTAATTCATTATACCCTTGCGGCTTGATGATGTATATGTGTTGAAGAAGAAAACAACATATCTACAGTCGATTACTTCTTTGAAGGTTCTTCCTCCTACTCATTCTCATCATCATCATCATCATTATCGTTTGTGTGCAAGTAATATGGTAATAACAGTTTTTCGCCGTTATCGTCTTCATTCGGTTCATTGGCGACCAAAACAGTGTCGATCTATTTGCATGTAAGTTATTGAAACACAACAATACACTTGATTTATTTTTGTTATTCAATAGTATTTTTATGGGTCAACGATAAAATGCCTAATTGTTGCTCATGGTTAAATCGGTTGTGTTGTTGTCGACGTCAACAACAACACGCATATATCTATTTGTACAGTCCAACAATGCCTGATTCACCGTCATCATCTCATTGTTGTCTTGTTTGTATGCTTTTTGGACTTTGTCTTACTCTTGTGGTTATCCTAGCAGCTGTATTTATCTATCATTTAAACAGTAGTGATTTTAGTCAATTAACAACAAAGTCTATTACTACATGTACACACCCAATAGCCAAAAAACGTCAATTACCTGAGTTTGTTAATGTGAATATAGATCCATGTGAAAATTTTTATGATTTTGTTTGTGATAAATTAACACGACGAAAAACTAAAGAACAATATAATGATAAAGATGATTTTGAACAAAAATGGACACGTATACGACATGAAATTCATGATAAACTTATGACAAATATTAGTAGTCAATCAATATCAAACGAAAGTATGAATAAGAATTTTTTTTTAAATTTTAAACTAATTTTTTAGCAGCAAATAATTTGATAGACTTACTTAAAACATATGAGATGAAAAGATATAACATGCTAACAACGACACAATTGCTTGTGAATCGTATTTTTGATGAATGAACTCCATGGATAATCAACTGGAAAAAACACAAGGTTATCAGAGGTTATTTTCTTGTCTGTAGAACTCTTCGTCAGCTATCGCTCAGCAATAGTCCAGAATTGTCAAATTCTTTGAGTACTTTGGTACTCGCATCGTGATTTTTTTCTGTAAATTTAATTTTTTTTCAAAAATAATCACCGTATTAGACTGGACAGACGAAAACATCTTCTGAAAATCTTTTGTTTTTTTTGTGATTGATTACACCTGCAAGTATCTATCAAATATACGATTCGCAAGTATTTTATCATCGTTAAATATGAAACAATATATTCATAATTTTTTTAGTGGATCACATGTCATCTGTTTATCGATTATATCAATTATGTGAAAATCAATCACCTGAATTACTACTTTATGAACTTGAACGTTATTTTGCTAAACTTAGTCAACATGAACCATATCGATCATATCTAACACTTTTTAATCAAACAAATAAGATTAAAATTAATTCAACATCATTAATTTTTCTTGAACCAAATCCATTTTTTAAAATTCAATCATTATCATCAAATTCATCAATTATAAGTCGTATTGATCGTCGTCCATTACCTTCAGCAATATCTATCTTTTCAAATTTAACTATATTAAATCAAACAGCATTTAAATATTTAAAAAAATTTGATAATGATTATCTTAAAATATTATCTGAAGAAGATATTTTAATAAAATCATATGAACAAGAATATAGTCAAGATTCATTAATTATAAAACGCATATTATTATATTCAAATTATGATTTATGTTTATCATCATTAACATCAAATACAAGTAATGGTCTAGAAAAATTAATACAATTATTAAATCATTTTCTTCATTCACGTTTACAAAATTTTAATACTAAATCAATTGATAAACAAATTCGTATATTAAATAAAATAACAGATAATCATACACTTGTTGAACATCTTCAACGTATTAAAATAGATTTAAAAACAATTGATCAAATTATTCTTTTAAATAATACAAATGATTCTTGTATTATCAATTTACTTGATCAATTACTTGATAAAAGAATAAAATCAAATGAATTAATATCAATAATTAATTTATATTCATCTTATCAAATAACAAATGATTTTATTTCAAATGATTGGCCATTTTTATTTATGTTATATGATCATTTATTAAAAAAAACATCAATTGATACTTTAGTTAATTATGCTTTTTTTGATTATTATAGACAATTTATTTATCCATATTATCAACCACATATTCATCATACTAATAATCTTAATATTAATCATAATAATGAATATTATGGTTATACATATAGTACAAATTATTCGACTTTATCATGCCATGTTAAAAGTTGTTTTGATATTTTTAATTGTTATCATCCTTCTTTACTTAATCAATTAATGGATAATCATAATCAAGTAAATATAAACAAAAAGAAGAATTAACAAATTATTTGTATTTCATATATTAGACTTTCATGTGAATTATATTAGGAGAAAACTTTTCAATTAACTACCAATCTGAAACTTCGAAGATGAAAAAAACATTGTTATTCATTTATTCAAACATGTTCATAGAAATTGTCTGATATGAAAATTTCTAAACAAACAGGATATGAATCATGAGTTCACATAGTTTTTCAATTTAGTTGATATCATTCTCTCAAACATAAAAATATCAAAGATTTAAATTCTAACAGAAGAAAAGCCAATCGAGATGGATAACAAAAATTTTTGTTCTCGTCTTTTTCTATCCATTAAATCTTTATAGCATTGATATGTTTTATTTTCAATACCATTAAGAGAGTACTTATTTTAAATGACGTAGATAGATTATATAGAAAGAAAAACCAATCAGTTACGTATTCATCTAATTGAATAATTTGTTTATAAATATCATATATAACTAATGGCGTATAAAGAATAGCTTTTTAAGTGTTTTGTTTTCAAAAGATAGTTCATTAAATTCTCTACAAACTTCTATGAAAATGGCTTTGCATAAATGTAACGAGAAAACCCTATCCGTTCAATAGTGTTACAACCTAAAAGAATCCTAATACAAATACTATCTTTAAAAAAAAAGATAATTAAACACTTTTCAGACCATTCTAAAACAATTATTCTACATATCCAAATGTATTCTTTCGAACAGAACTCATTAAAGACCTTTAGAAACGTTTATGATATATTAAAAATCAAGCTTTTTGAAAAAAAGGAAGTTACAACTATCGATGATGCTCCCTCATTGAGGCATTTATTATGAAGAAGAACCTTGAGGACAGTTCGCTCGAGTCTAAACCAGATTAAAATACTTACTGTCAATTCGATAATAAATTGGACTCCGTATTATTGGTATACTGGATTTAATTAAACTAAAATTTTCAGAAACCTCTATGAAAGATTTAAAATAAGCCAAATAAAGTATTTGATTAAGTAATACTGCTTTTTCATAAGTTACAAAGCAGGATATACAGTCTTGATTCTATATGCGAGCAAGACACAAACAAATTAACAACTTAAAAAACATCTTGTTGAATTACGTTACTGCTGATTGGATATGGTTTTTTCATTTAAAACGAAATGTTCAAGTGAAAAATTTTAGAAAATTGAGAAAGAAATGCGAAAAAGAAAACCAAAGAGCGTTATACGCCCATTTGTTATAAATATCAAGTGTTATGCAGTAAAATATTTGTGTTTTGTAAAAACAAAGAGAACAAAAAGAAGGCCTTCTCAATCAAGGTGAAGTCAAAATATAAATAACTATGATAGTCTTTTTTTAGACTGTATGATACAAAAATATCTTAATTGGTTTTTTTAATAAAATAAATAAATAATTTCACTTTAGACATTTCTTAATACAACAAAAACTTTAGTAGAAAATATAATTAATCGTTTTCGTTTATTAACTGAACAATCGGATAATTTATTTCTTAATGAAAAAAAGCAAATTCTCAATAAATTAAATCAAATTCAAATATATGTTGGTCATTATTCACCATTACCAAATATTGTTTTATCCGATGAATTATCATCATATATTGAATATGTTCAATTATTTCTATCAATTCCATATGATAAACAAGAACGTTCATATTATATTGAACCAATTTATTATTCATTAAGTAATATATTATATCTTCCATTTGGTTTTCTTTCTTTATCAAAAAATTCAATTGAATATCATGTTGTAAAACTTCTATTAAAACTTCTTCGTTCAACTATTCACTCAAATCCATATAATATTGAATGTTTATTAAAATCATCCGATGATGAACAAGATTTTATAAATACAACAAAATTTTCTTTAAATGATGAATCTATTGTATATTTATTATTACGTTCAAAATTTATATTCGAACAAAAATTAATTCTTGATGAATATTTATGGCCATTTACAAATACTAATACATTAATGAAAACATTTCTTATTGAATATACAGCAAATAATTATTGTAGAAATTTAAATGGTTATGATTTATTTCTAACTAATACTTATTTTATTGATGATATTCATTTAATTTTTCTTTGTCAACATGCTAATACAATTAAACAATCGAAATGTACTGTCACTTGAGTTTGTTTGTGGTTTTTTTTTATTTTATACATTTAACAACAAATAAAAAATAAAATAAACAATTTTTTACAATAGATTTGTACATTAAGGAAAAAACAAAAAAGAATGTCTTTTAAAATGATGTGTTAGACACATGCCAAAACATTCTTATCCATATATTTCAATCCAATTGAAAGTTGTATGATGTGCACATACATCACATCGTTAAATAAATAACTTTCTTCATTAACCATCAAGGCAAAGAATAGTAATGTTCACATAAAAGAATTTGTCAGTATATTTGTATGAAAATAATCATTATCATTTTTTACTGATGTTGAAGTTGTTGTTAAATCAAATGAGAAAAGAACTTCTTCGAATGGACGAGAATGATTTTGTATACTATTAGTAAATGAAATAATATTACGAGAATAAAAAACCATGATTACATCTTGTTGAAATAATCTGTGAATACAGTTGTTTTGCATTATATGCGCTCAACATCTATTACTTTACTATTTGGTGTAACATCACGAGTATGGGTATTTATACTATGATTTACCTCGTGAGGAGTACATCGTCATTATCATCTTAGAGAAAAACATGACAAGAGAAACCTCCACAAATGTACTTTGTGTTCTCTTTTTCTTCATGTGACCTATCCGCGAGACTACATAGCTGAAAAAAAAATCGTTCTGTTATTTTTTTTCCTATATTCCTCGACTATGCTTTTTTTTCCTTGGTCGCCATTAAACAAAAAAAAAGCACGTGAATTATATTAATTAAAAACGATATAATATTTCCATCACGTAGAAAAAATGGAAGGAAAAAGAACTTTAGATAACAACGTAATAAAGAACATCTAACAAGAAATATCTAGAATACTTACATACTTATTCAAGACATAATTGTGTCAATAGGAATTTATTAAAACAAAAAAAAAACAAAGAATAATAAAAACAAACACCCAAACATTTATGCAGGGTGAATAATCATGCACACACGCACACACACAACCAGTAAAAAGTCATATACACAGAGTACGTCGTTTTATTTATTTAGTCTCATTTTAAATGAGATCAGCTACATTCATTGGCATTTCATCAATTTGTGTTGCATAATATTGTTCAATATCACGCAAAACTTTTTTTTTTTTTTTTTTTTTTCTAAAAAAAAAAAACCAAATTTTTCAATTTTTTTTTTTTTCTCGGAATCAAAATAAATAAATAAATGAAAAAATACTTACTAATAGCAACACCTTTACGTCCAAATCGACCTGAACGACCAATACGATGAATATATAATTCACGTGAATTAGGTAGATCATAATTAATAACAAGACTAACTTGTTGAACATCAATACCTATTTAAATAAATAAAAAATAGTAAAACATAATTTTTATTATTTTTAAAATTCTAATTTTTAAATATTTTTACCTCGTGCCCAAACATCAGTTGTAATAAGTACACGTGTATCTCCAGCCCGAAATTCTTTCATAATAGCATCTCGTTCTTCTTGTTTCATATCACCATGCATTGATGATACAGTAAAATTAGCTTCACGCATTTTTTCTGTTAACCAATTAACTTTACGTTTAGTATTACAAAAAATCACAGCTTGTGTTATTGTTAATGTATCATATAAATCACATAATGTATCAAATTTCCATTCTTCACGTTCGACAGCAACAAAAAATTGTTTTATACCTTCAAGTGTTAGTTCATCACGTTTAACTAATATACGTATGGGATCTGTCATAAATTTTGATGTGATTTCAAGAATTTCATGTGGTAATGTTGCTGAAACAAGAATAACTTGAGTTTGAGGTGGTAAATGACGATAAACTTCATAAATTTGTTCTTTAAAACCAAGATTAAGCATTTCATCAGCTTCATCTAATATCAACATTTTTATATGACGCGTTCCTAAAAAATGTCAAACAATTATATTCATTGTAAAAATTAAGCATGTCCGTTTTCAGACAAATATATTCATAAACAAGATAATTCAATTGTTCTATCACTGTTTGAATTATACGCAGTTTATCTATATTTTGTCATTATATTAACATGTTTGTGACTTTGTCTACAATGCACTAAGAGTTCGATTCAAATAAAATGAACGCATATTAACTTCTTCAAAATGTACCTATTTTGCACTACTGAAAGAAAAAAAATACGAAGTCTCAACTAGAATATCAGTATTATGTTACTATAAAGTACTCTCACTAAGTAAATTACTAATATGTCAGCTTTGAACACAAAGTTCAGCTGTGTTCATAAAAGCCAGACATCAGTAACTTGCATTCGTATATGAATACATTAAATAGCTCGAAAATTTTGATACAAGGAATCGTAGAATCTTTTAGTTTGTCAACGATGCACGTACATCAGAATTCTTCGTACAATAGAATGATATTTACATAAACATCTTTTAGAATTTTACGTTTTTTCACGATTAGCCATTGTTCCTTTATGAGTATGTATATAATACTTGTAATTTACAGGCGTACTTCGTCCTACTGACTCTTTCTTCTGCAAAAATCAATCTGAATTCGAAAAATTATGGTAAAATCCTATTATTTTTTATATAATGTTTTCAAACGAACTAACCCGTGCGTAAAATATTCTTGCATAGCATGTCTAGTCTACTTATAAATCATGGGAGATAATCAAAAGTAATCAGATAGAGTCAGAATTTTATGCTGTTTTTAACTATATATATTAAGAATTTATTTTCTGACTTAAAATTAGTTTATTGAGAAGAAAATTTTGACAGAAATCAACAACGGTATCTATACAAAATTTTTATGTAGTGCAGTTTTGTATTCATTAGATTGTAGAGCAAGACTTGTTTTACCAAATATCAAATTTATTTTTCCTGTTAGATATTACTACAAATAATCGAAATTCGAAAGAAGTGACTTTTTTGAAAAATTTTGTTTCACATTAAAGAGTACCTGTTCGATAAGCATACTTAGAGTTTGATTCATTTTGAATTCTGGTTTATTGTAATATATGATTTAGTAGAAAAATTAAATTCTATGCAATATTAGAAAGTCAAAACTATCCTAAAATCTCCTTCAGAGAACTTATGAATGATAAAAGAAAGCCAAATTTCACTTACGAGGAAACATATTTGAGTGTCTCCCACTGAGAATAAGTTTAAAACCATTCTATTCGATAGAGATCATGATGAATATCTCTAAAATCAATGTCTTAGCTGCCCTCGTATAGATATGAAAAAATGAGAGAATCAAACTTTTTCATTTTCATGTCCTTTCCTATTACCATAGCTGTACCATTTTTCACTTCTATAAGATTTGCAACAAACAACAATTTTCTTTTTTGAGAGGATCTATCGAAAATGAGGAAGATTCGATATAGAAGATATATTTATCGGTCAGAAAGAATGACATTATGTGTGTGTTTTCCAACACTTTTTGTTGCTTTTAATATCACATGATCATTAGAAACGTTTTGAGTGCTCATCATCATAAATATCAATATCGTCCCACATTGGAGAAAGTAGTTCGTAAACAGCGATATACAGTCAAAAAGTGATACACTTACGGATCTTTATACAGTAACCGTGAGCGAGCAGCTGTTTACAGCATATCTAACATGTAATTAAGGCCGTCTTACATAGCTCTACACAAACATAATACTCACTGTAATAGCATACAAATTTCATACAATAGAATATGATGATCGAGAAATAATCCAACTAACTAGAAGTTTTTCGTCTGAAGATATTAATTGGTTTTACTCGAAATAAAGTGAAATATTAGCACATTAGCCTTCGTTTTGCTTTGGTTATAAAGGGAGCGCATGGTCACTCCTATCAGCGGCTATATAAAAATAATTATTCTGCATATGTGACCAGGATGTATAAATATAATACTGTTATTTGTGACCGATAAATATCTCTTCTATATTGAATCTTGCTCATTTTCATTTTCGACAGATCCTCTCAAAAAAACAATTGTTCTTTCTTGCAAATCTTATAGAAGTGAAAAATGGTACAGCTGTGATCATAGGAAACGACATGAAAATGAAAACGTTTGATTCTCTCGTTTTTTCATATATAAACGACGGCAGCTAAGACATTGATTTTAGAGATATTCATCATGATCTCTATCGAATAGAATGGTTTTAAACTTCTTCTCAAGGGGGACACTCAAATATGTTCCCTCGTTAGTGCAAACAATATTTTTGATCTATTTAAATATTTGCTCACAGCTAATCAATGATAACTCAGTGAACAATTCTGAGCATTCATTAGAAAAAAAGAATCGAATTCTAGCTTTAGTTGACTGATTTTGAGTTTCTTCAATAACATAAAAGTCTATAAAAAAAATGAACATACATCAGTTTGGGATACCAACAAATGTTTGCTTTCAAAGAATTAACTTTAAGCCAAAAAATATATTAATACATAGTTAGAGAGAGTATGAAATTCCTATTGTAGCTGATTACTTTTGGTTCTCTTCCGTAACTTAAAAGTAGACAAAAGATGATCGAATATATTATGTAAAGACTTCTGTACTCGTAAGTTATAGGATGAAATGATTTAGAAGAGAATATCTGATTGACATATAAATATATATATGCATGTGTCAAAGACAAAAATAATTATTCTAAGAGAAACTAACAACTCAGTAATAAGCTTCTAAATACTGAAATTTTTCAATATTTCAAAAAAATATATAAAATCAAATACTAACGTAAAGATCCTCGATTAATCATATCAATAACTCTTCCAGGTGTTCCACTCACAATATGTTGTCCATAATCAAGTTTTCTCATATCTTCTCCTATATTTGTTCCACCAATACAAGCATGACATTGTACGCTCATAAAATCTCCTAAAGCTAAAACAACTTTTTGTATTTGTTGTGCTAATTCTCTTGTTGGTGATAAAACTAATGCTTGTGTTTCACGTATATTTGTATCTAATTTTTGTAACATTGAAATTGAAAACATAGCCGTTTTACCAGTGCCAGATTGTGCTTGTGC
The DNA here is from genome assembly GCA_905250075.1 of Rotaria sp. Silwood1. Taxonomy (NCBI): domain Eukaryota; kingdom Metazoa; phylum Rotifera; class Eurotatoria; order Philodinida; family Philodinidae; genus Rotaria; species Rotaria sp. Silwood1. The sequence continues at coordinate 2,574,277 of CAJNOP010000001.1, forward strand.
AATAACATCACGTCCTTTTACAATTGGACGAATACTACGTTGTTGAATAGCTGATGGTTTTTCAAAACCATATGAATAAATACCACGAATAAGATTTTCATTTAAATTCATCGCATCAAATGTTGGACATACTTCAACATCTTCACTTGTTTCAAATTCAACTGCGTCTAAATCATGACCAGTTTTTACTGTCCGTTGACGTTTAGCTGAATGTTCCGAACTTGCTGACATTTGTTGTAACAATAAAAAAAATTTCACAATGAATACTTCAATTACAAACTTTAATCAATAGACAATTTCGATTGGTTACATATGTTAGAAAAAGTATATTCTTCTGACCTCTATCTTTTGTTTTTGATTGGTTTTGATTCATATCAAATAAAAATCCAACCAGATGTCAGTTTCCAAAAAATATTTTGCATCTTATGTTCATTTTGTTACGAAATGGCTAACAATAAAGATGAAGAAAATTTATCAAGTTCAAGTGATGATGATGATGATGATGACGATTCAACAACAAGTTCATCAAGTACATCATCATCATCATCTGATAATGATGATAATAATGAACAAATTGATGAAGAATCTGATGATAATTTAACAACATTAACTCCAAAACAAGCATATTTATCTCTTGAAGCAAAACGTAAAAATCTCGGTAAACGTTTATTAGAATTACGGGATGAATTAAAAGCTCAGCCACAAGCTGATATCGATACAAAAAAACGTTTGTTAACTGAAATAAAAAATTTACGTGAAAAATGGATTGCTGTACAAACTCGTTTAACAAATCTTAAAGCAAGACTTAGTCATAGTCCAACACCTGAACGTGCAATCGTTCAAAAAACAACAATTAAAAAACCTGAAGAAACTATTCAATCAGAAACAAGAATTATTCCACCACCACGTTTAAGAACAGCATCATCATATAGTTCATCTAATCGTTCAAGATCATCATCAAGAGAATCAATGTAATAAATAAACTTTTACATATTTTGTTTTTTTTGTTTTTCATTACCTTTGTTTTTTCATGTAGACGATCAAATGAAAAACCTTATCATGATTTAGATGCATTAGATGATATTGATAACTCAAAAACTCGTGATATACTTTCATCTCGACAAACAACATCTTATCGTGATTTAATTGATGATCGTTCACTATCATTATCTCCACCGCCATCATCTAATCAAATTCCTTTATCAAATCTATCTTTAAATGAATCGAAGATATTCGATGATGAAAATATTCAAGAACAAGAACAAGAAGAAGAAAATACTAATTCGAAAGAAACATTTTATAATCAAATTATTCCATATCCTATTGTTAACGATAAACGTGATCTTGAAGTTATAAATCGTCAATTAAAAAATCAATTACGTGAATTAGAAGCAAGTAAAAATAATCCATTATATGATTCACAATCAAATTTAATTAATTATGAACGTTTAAAAAAACAAAATGAATATATTAATTTAAGAATTCGAATTGAAAAATTAAAAAGAACTAAGACAAAAACACAACGCGAAAAAGAACAAAATAAAAAACAATTTCATATGCTTTTACAAGTATGCTGAATATTCAGAATTTTATTTTCATTTTCATGAAATTTTTTCTATATTAAAGGAATTTCGTAAACTTCAACGTTTTATGCGATCAGCTAATCGAGAATATTCTAATAATCAATTTTTAACAATTAATACAGAAAATTTTCCATCATCAATACCTCTTCCATCATCACCAGAAGTCAAACAACAACAACAACAACAACCGCAACAACTGCAACAAGAAGAAATTCAATTACCACCATTCGATTTAAATAAAGTTACAGGAAAAAAAATTCTTTTTGAATCATCAGATTCTGATGAAGATGAAGAACCTACAATTGAACCTCAAGTTCCTGTTTCACTATCTGTTAGTGAACCACGTGCTGTACCTGATGGTTTCGATCAAACACAACCACCACCATTACCAATGCCATCAAGTTCTTCGTCATCAGCTACTCTTGATGCAATTAAAACTCGTGTTGCGAATTTAATTAATACACCCGCTTCTTCATCATCTCAAATTAATCAACCAAGTACAACTACTCAAGTTGCCAATAATGATGATGATGATGATGATGATAATGATGATCAACCAGTAATTAATTCAGAAAGAAATCAAGCTATATCAGCAAAATTTCATAGAAAACCAAGAAGAGCGAAAAGAAAAAAACATAAAAAAAAGAATCAAAATTCACAACCAATACAACAAACAGCAAATGATAATGAATCAACAGTCATTGATCAAGAAGAAGCATGGAAACGTCATGTTGCTATGCAACTACAGTTTAGTTTTCTAAAAGGATCCAATCCTATCTTACGGGCATTAACAGCTGAAGCACATAAAAAACTGGGTATTAGTCAAGAAGAAGTTAATGGTAAGTAAGACTTATTATTACATTAATGGTACTTTTCGATGGATCTTTTTACTTCTATACTATAAAATCATCTTTCTTTTGTTACATGTCTAAGGAATTAAGATCTTAAAAATTGTTAAAGTCAAATCTTCATTTTTATTAGACTGACCAGAGAACATTTTCAGATGTCTGCAAATTTTTGAGCTCATATTGTGCCCATGGGTGTTCTTTGTTGAATTTTGTACTGTTCAAATAGTTTCTATGCCCAAGAAAGTAATAGTAAACTCTTTTTCGTGATTATGAAAAGGTAGAAGACTAGAAAATCTTTCGAAGATTAAATCTAATGGTAACTAGTTTGTATTAAACTTTCCAACTATAGAGGCTGAAGAATTTTACAGATGGATTCGAAACTTTCTTGAAATTTCACTATAATTTTCTAACGAAGCATAGACATTTATCGTACTTCTGAATAGCGTACACTCAACTTCATATGAAAATCATGAAGACGAATAGTTTATGTTCTAATAGAAATGGGACTGAAGAAGGAACGTTAAAACATCTAATATAATCTACTTATCATTAAGTTCACTCTCAAAAAGATTTACAGTCTCCTACATTATAAAAGTCACCAAAAAGTATTTACTATCACTCACATATACATGGGAAATATTCGAACAATTCAAATCTTAGCAAGGAACGATCATGAGTCTCCATATTTTCGGGTCTTTCTAAGTTTCGTAGAGATTTATACATGAGAAAAATATAGAGTCCAATATCATTCACGCCATTACCAGTAAATACCGTCATTTTTTTTCTCGTCAAGAATTTCAATTCGATGATGAAATGATGGATTATGAAACTGCACTTATTTTACAACAACAACAACAATTTTTAGCTGCTGCTGCTGCTAATCCATTTAATGTTTTACATAGTGCTGCACTTGGAAATTCATCATCAAGACCTAATTTAGTTGATGTTCTTTCAAATTTAAATGGTGGTATAACACCATCATCGTCTGAACCTCAAACTCCAATGGGTTTATTACAAAAATTTTTTCTCGATGCTAATAATAATTCAAATGCTGAAAATCGAAAAAATCTTAATCTTAATGATTTATCAACAACACCACCTACTCCACCATCACCACGTGATATTTCTCTTGGAAGAAAAATTGTTGAATCATTAACACATCAAGATATAAATGCATTACTTAAATTAAGTGGAAGTGAACATGATGATGATGATGATGACGATGATGATAATAATAATCCATCAATTGATGGTGATACTGATGATGATACAAATAATTTTTCTATTGATGAAGATTCGAATGATATACCAAATGGTAATTATAATAATAAAAATTATGAACGATGGGAACGTCCAACACCTATTCCACCACGACCAACACAATCATCTAGTATAAATAATAAAAAATCAACAATTGAAACATTAATATTACCAAGTTTTAATCGTTGTACACATTTGGGTAAATCAACAAAACGATCAGCTGGTGTTGAACGTATGTTTCCATCGTTTTCAAAACATAATTCGGGTCCATCATCAACACTTAGTTTAATTCTATATGGATTATCATCAACTCCTTGAGTAAACTAATGTATCTTTTTTTTTTCTTGTTTTGTTTTGTTGTTGTATTATTGATATGTCTTTTGTTACCTAATACATTTCTTTGGTGTTTTTTTGTATCTATATATGTGTATTGTCTACTATGTTTCTTTGTTTTTCAGATGTATATCAGCCATGGTAATGTAATTTTATGATTCTCTTATATTGGTTACATCAATTAAGTAAGTTTATAAGAAAAAATTGACTTTGAAATATTATTTCGCTTCTTATATAAAATAGGCTTTGATGAGAGTAGAGAAAATCTAAAATAATATAATGATCAAGAGTTAAAATCTTTATAGAGTCATAGTCATTTTCCTTAAGGTATTTGATATATTGATTTTGATACAAAGGAAATATTGAATAAAAGCACCTTACTCATTTTCCTAGCTTCTCTTTGAGTTTACTCAAGGACAGGAGAAAAAACTCTTAAACTAGGATAAAAAATTTTATTACCTTTTTTTGCATCATTCTAACACTTTTATGCTGCGAATAACTAGTAGGACTGAGAAATTCACCATTACTGTTGGAGAATGATTTCTATCGCTCTATATTGTCTAAAGTTTTTTTTTTTTTGAAAATTCACTCCGTCAGAAAAAAAAGAAACATTTCTTCTAATTGACATGTTTCAGAATATACAAAAATCGATTGTTCTTGATTGTTTTATTAATCTTACTGTATCTGTATTTATATGGTTGACTATAATGTACTCTCAGAAAAGCTGCAAGTTGGCAACGAAGAGAGTTCAATGATCCAAACCAGTAAAACAGCTAACACACACATACACAATGAGATAATCCACTCATAAAGTATTCTGTCAACCAACTCATTTGAAGTGTAAGCTCAATTGTATTGAAAGACATATACTCTTCATTGAAGCAAATTGTCATCAATCATATACTACACTACAATAAAACACTTTAACCATTCTTGTCACTAACATTCACTTGAGACCAAAAGGATTCGATACGAAAAAATGAGAAGATGAGGAGAAAATTTTTGCTCAGAGATATATATGAATTATTTGTATTTCTTCTTTTACAGAATGACATCAAACACTGTAATTATTGAGAATCCTCCTACCACTAATGGTCAAATATTATCTACAAAGAATAAACTAAACGAATTTTATTCAACATATAAAAGTCATTCATCATCACCGAATATTTCTCGTTCATCATCATTTTCATCAATACATTCTGTTTCATCAGCTTCATCTTGTTTATCAAATAAACCTAATTCAGATTCTTCAGTAAATAAAACAAATTCTAATTCAATATTATCTTCTAATCATCGTAAAGAATCAATATTAAAACTTCCATATCCAGTTTTATCTGATCATCGTGATCCATCATCAATACTTGTTTTATTACAAAAAGAAACTCAAACAACATCAAAAAAAATTTCTAATGTTATTAAACAAATTGAAGATTATGAACAACGTTTAAGATTAAATATTTATACAGATAATGAAAAAAAAACTTTTAAATATGAACGTGTTAAATTAAAACAACAATTAGATGCATTAAAAAAACATGAACGTCGTGTTAGTTTACAAATTGATTTTATAACAACTAAAACAGAAATAAAAGGTTTAGAAGATGAACAAAAACAAACAGAAAATAATCAAAATTCAGATGAAAGTCAACAAATAAAAATTTTATTAGGAAAATTAAAACAAAAATTAGATAAAATGAAAATTTATATGAAAACAAGAAATGAACAAATGAAAAAAATTAATAATACTACACAAAATTTAACTAATTCAAATAATAATCGAAAATCATCAATATCATCTAGTCAAAAACAGCAAAATTTTTATTCATCGTCAACAAAAGATTTGGTAATACTCTAGATACATGATAACTATCACAAGAGTAAACTAAACAGTTTATGTATTAAAATCTATCATTTTCAAAAAGTTGACTTTCTCTAGAGAAATGCAGAGTAACTTACTCTGTACATCTCAAATTTTCTCGTGAAACTATTGATTATAAGATTAATATAATACCACACACAACGTCTAGTTCTGCACTATTTCTATTGGTTTTGTAATAGATGTTTTTGAGAATTTGTCAAGAAAAACAAATTTAATTAAATATTTATCTAGTGTGTGTTTCGAAATGAAAACTAAATTTTTTTCATCCCATCTGAAAATTCTGTTATTATTAGTCTAGAGTGTTCACGATGGTTTTAAAATAATACGGAGATATAATTATATTTGATAAATTTTCACTCAAAAAAAAAAGTTAAAAAATATTTGACCTTGTAAAAAACGTAATTGAAGATATCTACTTTTTGTTCTTTCATATGATGATATATCATGATAAAAATAAAATATCTGTTCTAGAACACAAATAGATTGTATGCCAATATATATATTTGTTATTATAGAATCGGAAACGTCCTTCAACTTCCGTAAATAATTGTCATTCGAACAAACGTGTAAAACCGACAGTACCTATTATTCGTTTAACATCTCGTGTAACAAGTCATGATTTAAACAAACATTCAACACAACCACCAATTGTACGATTTATTAATAAAACAACAGATTCAACAATTACAACGATCAATTCAGCATCTCCGACAACACCAGCGTCATCATCATCAACTTTATCACCACCGTTAATTGCAAGTACAAGTCTTGGATATACCAATAATAATCAAAATTCTCTAGAACAGGTAATTTATATTGTTTAATAAAAAATTTTATTATTTTATTTTGTTTTTTTTTTAGAATGAAATTCCATCAGTTGATGATAATGATGATGACAATGAACTTGATCTTGAACTTGATATGGATGAACTATTTAATGATGAGTCATGTTCAGAACAAACAATACACAGATTAAAAGCCGAAAGAAATGAAATAACACGTCAACTTCAAGTCAAACAGAATACTTAATAATAAACAATCATAAAAGGAAATGAAAATGTATATAATTTTTCTTCTTTTGTTTTTGTATGTGTTCAAATCTCGTTTTGTTTTTGCCCGGTCCTTTTTCTTTTTGTTTGTTACTATGAGCTACTGCTATTTTTTTTTTAAACTTGTCATTATTCTATTCATTGATCTAGATGATGATCACCATTCTTGTTGTTCTTCATTCTTTGACATAATATCCGTGTGTTCTGTCACTTGTAGTCGTAAAAGAAGTAAAGAAAAAAAACATGAACCATCAGTGTCATTGTAAAATGTGTGACATGATGATTGAAAACATAAAACGATTGTTGTATCGTAATGAAGGAATATTTTTGACATTGCTTTTATAGATTATTAGTTAAAAATAAAGTACGATTAATCCATCAGTATCAATTACACAAGAAAAACCCAAAAAAATCACGTATTACATTTCGTTTCATATGAATATACAAGTTAGTTGAACAATAAATATTATTAAAATATTTCATGAAACAATACGTTCGTCACAGGGTAATATGAATAGTATTAATCTACACAGAATTATTATTCTATTGATTAAAATACGCAAGATTGAGTAGACATAGTTTATTTCTTATATTGATCAGATTATTGATAGGGCAAGAAGCGTAATCGAAATAAACTCAGCTAGATCACTAATTTACTCACGAACGTTCATATCACGAAGAAAGAATTAATAAATGCGAATGTTTGAGGAACATAATAATTCTACGTTTTTTGAATTGGTTTGTTGCAAGATATTATTTTCTAATTCTAATAGACACAAATATTTACTGTATTGAGATACTGTTAACTAAAATAATTTGACTGATTACAAAATTATTATTAATTCATACAGTGGAAGCAATGATAAATGTTAAAAATAGAAGGTGACACAACCAAACCTTTGAATGTCTTCCTCAGAGATCATCTTAAAAAATAAATAGCGAGAAATATTTTTTCAGAATTTTTCATTTTTTTTTTAATCTGAAACAATTTACTTATTTGAAGCATAATTTACTAATCAAAATCAATTCATTTATCAGTTAATGATGCTGATTCTAATGATATATGATCTTTGTGTCTTGTTACAAATATCGTTGTACAAAGAAAAACATTTGACACAACAGAAGATTGTCGTACTATTTTAGTTATCAAGAAATAATATGAAAAAGAACTATTTTTGAATAATATCAGCTGGCGCAAAAGAAAAACGATTTTACAAGCTGCTATTCAGAGTACAAAGCACAGGAGAGATAATGATAATATTGGAGCATCATGAAAGGAAAAAAGATTTTTATCTATTTTGACATTTATTATAAAAATTTATTTTCTTGAATATATACAAATTTATATAAAGTTTGTTGTAGATATTGTTTTGTCAGAAAAACAAAGATGACATTAACATTTAAATGTTCTCAAAATAATTTTATGATCAAAAATTTAAATATTGTTTCATTTGGAGGTGAAGTATAGTTAAAAACAAAAAAACCTATAAAAACACACATAATGACTTCTGTTTTAGATTGTTTTGGTTCTATTATCGCATGTATGGCTTTTGCACTATTGATTGAATTAAATCGAGGTATTGATCTTTATCTTCGACATTATTCAGTAACTAGAAGTAATGTTAATTCACATCAAGCAAATACTTTATCGGAAAAAACAATCCGAAGACGACGGTATTTCGACGAGGAAATTTAGATTCTATAAGTTTCATGCTATTTCCTTCAGATTTATACTCCATTTATTACGTACTCTTGTGCATTTGGCTCAAACTGGTTTGAGTTACCTTTTAATGTTAATCGTCATGAACAATTTTGCTGGTTTTTTTCTTTCTGCTATAATTGGTACGATCATTTATTCCTTCAAATGATTTGTCTATACATTTACATATTCATTTATCTAGCTCTAGGAATCGGTTATTATCTTTTAAATGGTGTTCATCCATATACACACAGTGCTAATCATCTTCATGCATCGAATACAAATAGTGATCTTACAATTCCAACAGATGTTTTAAATGAAGATGATGAAACATCAGTCGCAACGCAAACAACTGACTCAAATCAAAGAATGACGTCGATAAACACTTGATAAATTTTCATACACTATTGTCTTTGCTATTGTTGCATGTTGCTAACAACTAAACTATATACACTTTGTTTGCGTCGTTCATCTATTTTTTTGTCATATCTCAGTAATTCAATACAATACAAATGTTGTCAATTAATTGAATATTGAGTCATGTAAATCTTCATCAATAGAAACCTTAGATATCGGGAATAAAATATATTACAGAAACAAAATAACTACTAAAAGAATCTAGAAAAAGTTATCTTGGCATACGTCAATATGACTGATCAGTGGATGTAGACAAAGCACAGTATGGCATATCTGTTTATAATAATGATAACACTAAAGAAAAACATATCAATACATGACATATAAAAAATAAAAGCAATCAATAGAACATGATCTTATTTGTTTGCATTAATTTAATATTAACAAACCCTTTTAAAAGTAGAATATAAATTTTAAAACCAGTTCATCACTATAATTCAAAACTAAATCAATTATATATGCACACATCTTAATTGACTCATACTTCAAGTAAAGCATATGAGGCTCTTATTTCCTCCAAAATTGAACGCAAGACTAATCAATGAGGAATACTTAAACAAAAAAGTTTTTATTCAATACTCTACAGTTATACACATTTAAATAATATAATAATATTTAAATCCAATCAATTTCAGTTAGAGTAATTCAAAACTCAAATGATCAATATTTTGCTAGCGATTGGTCGAGTCACTATACTGCTTTCACACGTCAAGAATAACTCATTTAACTTCAATGAGCCATGTGTCGTCTTATTAACAACAGTCTAAAACTAAACTTGCTGCTCTTTTGAAACAAGAATAATTGCAATGACGAGTTAACACAAGGCGATGAAGGTTAACAGTCGTTGCCTATAATTGTAAAAAGACCAAGTAGACCACTATTGATTATCTTTTAAAAAGATGATACATGACTGACCGAAAAACTTTTCCTAATGTTTTAAAATACGTATATTCAAGTCATGTTATGAATCTCTTTAGCAAAGATCAAATCGATTTAGTAGCCAAAAAACAGATGATCCTCTTTAGAGTAATGGTCCTTATTTTATTCAGATCTTAATAAGTCTTCTAGCAATAGAATAAACCCATTATCAAGCTCCCCGAAGAATCTTAGGTAACAACAAAACTGATGGTGGGTATGGGATGCCAATGTTGGTGCGAGTCTGGTTGCAGATATTGTTGTGTGTTGAATGTGGATGAATAGAAGACATTTGCATATTCGCTCACACTCAAGCTGATGCCCATAACTACACGCACACCCATAGCTAATAGAATTCGCCACGAAGAGCTGTCGCGTAGTTCTAGCTCCTTATAAAAGAGCTTTCTACTGATTTTTGAGCTTTACATCATTCCAAAACAACTTTTCATCAGCTAGGGTTTTTAAAAAGGAATACTACTGCTGTCCTCATTAAGAGAAGTCATGAGAAAATAATGGTGCATAAGCCTATTTTAATCATGTATTCCATAAGTATTTATTAGATGCTATTGACGTAAAAAGTTAAAGAACACCAGTACAATTTCATGTGCTGCAAACGCTGTCAGGAAAGGCTTTTACTTAGCTTCAATTCCCTACAAATGAGCTCATTATCGGTTTAAGACTTTCGGAAGAGGACTAGTCAATTCGTTCTTCTCAAAAAAGCTTGAATTCGCTTACAAAATCGTTCAAAACAGGTAGTTGTAGCATTGTGATACTCCTGACTAGTACCAAAAAAATAGTGACTTTTGTCAGTATTCATATTTTCTATGTAGGATGTGGGCGATGTGTGGATGTTAGTGTGCATGTAGGCCTGAGTGAAAGCGAATGTGTATGTGAATGCAGACATACCCATATCTAGACTCACACTCACACTCCACATCTTGATTATGAGTGCATGAGCGTTGATATGTGAGTGTAAGGGTAGAACAAGAGGAAGTTCACACCCAAATCTCGTACCTAACAGGTACATCTCACAATCACATCCTTAATGAAAAATAAGCCGTTGCATAAATAGATCTCAAGACAAGACGAAAAACAATTAGAAGATATGGAAACTGATATGTTGTATTTTGATTCACACTGATCTCCTTTGTCATTTGACACATCTCTAACAACGTTCAATTCCATTGATACTTAAAGTTCATCCTTATAGCTAAAAATAAATTTTTAGACAATGAATAATGAAGACTTAGCATTTCTGTTTCAAAGAACACAATGACACACCATTCTTCATGCCTGAAACATGTAATAAATCGTTGCTGGTATTGGATTACATACAAATTTCCTTCGTTGCATTTTTGAATAATTACGAATCAATATTCGAATAACAGTTTCATTACAAAAGAATTTTTTGAACTTGAAATGTAACTTGATCACCCTAAAACATTTGTATTATAAGATGTTTTTATTATTATTTTTGATGTGTTGGTATTCGAAATTCAATTGTTGAAGTAATATGAAACCACCACTTAAAGTATCCAAAACATTTTGACTGCAACGGCTTAAGGCAGGCATATAGTTTTTTTGTGATAAATTGACCTAGACATGAAACTATATATTGTATTTGACTCGCAACCAATCAACCTGTACAAAATAAAATAGGATTTAAAGATGGCTCACAGCAAAAACATCTTTTATTCGAAACTCGTTACTAGCTTATGTCTCAGTTTCAATAATTGGTACCACAGCAAAAGTGAGAAATCAATAGTGTAAAGACAGCTGATAATGCCTACCTTGTTTAGGTGTGGATGCGGGTGGGTGTAGATGAATTGCAGATTCATACCCTTTTTTTTTATACGAAAAATTCAGACTTAGAGTAGTCTTAATAAGAGGTTTGTAATTTTTTAGATGAATGTTTCATTGACACGTGTTTCGGTTTAAGTAGTTTGTTTCGAAATATCATAAAAATTAAACAAATTATCAAAGTAATATTAGTAAGAAATATTCAACCAAAAAATAAAATAAAAATATTTGGTCACATAATGAACAAGTAAGGATGATGAAATAAAGAATATAGAATCACACTTAGAGAAGTCTCTATACAATTGAATGTAGATGATTAAATGAATGGGTTAATGTTAGTTTCTTAGATTGAGCATTAGCTTTATACAAAAAAATCGATATTTTCTTTTCAATAACTGATTATTCTTGATGGAAGTGTTGCCATCGATTATTTATTTCAGCGGTGCTTCATCGATCATTGAACAGTACATCTGATTCATCATTTTGTACTGTTACTTCACAAAATACCTGAAGCCATCGATAACTTGTCTTTCCATCAAGTTCATTTACTTAATAACTATGCAAATGTCAAAATCTGGTAGCTGTGAGTAAATAAATGGGCTTCCGCAGAAGTGCAATAATAATGTTGACTTGAAGTATTAATTGTTGATGAGTACTAACCATGTCAACAAGGAAGGAAAAAAAGTATTTGAGTATGAGTGGGTACTGTTGTAAGTAAGATATCATCTCTTTGCCTAAACCCTTTTTCTGATAATAGTATTGATTCTCAGATACCAGGAAAATCACGAATATCTCTTCATCATGATCAAACAGCAATGATACAGTATCTGTAAATAGGCTGATGCAACTACAGAGTTTATGAGACGCACGATTCTCTGTAATTCAACTAGAAAAAACAAAAATTGTGTACAACGTGCATTCTTTGTATGGATTACTACATCTATGAAATAAGTTCGAATTGAAAAATACAAAAACTGGTTAGTAGGCTTCGATCAATGACAGCCGATAAACTGACACATAACTCAATACAGTATAACTAGGATCTAGTCAGATGTATCTAAGATGTGTGTAGTATTTTATAAGCTTTCAAGCGGTTTTTCTTTTATTCGTTCTCTAGATCTTTCGGATATAACATCGATAATTAAAATTTTTAAGAAATACAACTCGTTTTCCTCGTATAGGTGAAGATTCTCTCGTTTTCTTTTTCGTTCAGAAAATATTTTAAACTTCAAGTTTTAAAAGCGGCAGATACTAATAATACACACGAATATGCAATTTTGTGCGTGCTTCATGAGACTTTCATGATCGCAAGAGGTGGAAGAGTGAAAGTGATAAGCTTCAGCAGATAATTTTAAAAGGAAAGAAGGTAATTTTTCAACCTCTATTATACAAATTTGCATCATGTTGACGTAAACAGAGGTCACTCTATTACCGCTAACTATTCTTATTACTCACTATTGATTTCTTTCTTTTTTTTCTTTCTTCTCATCTCTCATCAGTTGTTCTTCTGTGTTTCCTCTGATTCATACCGATGGTTACTTTTTTTCTCAACAGTTGTTATTTTTGATTTCGCTTCTTCTTTCTATCTTCTTTCATTATTATAATCTTTGATTTTATTTTATTCATAGAACCGCATCATCAACATCAACACACGGTAGGCATTTTATCTTTTTTACGTTAGATGTCTCCATCGTTTAGTAGACCGAGGTCTAGATTTAGTTGTCTTGCGAACTGCACTTTAGTATGAATAGTAGCATTTGTCAACAAGATTGACAGAGAGTCTCACACATTAACAATAATCATCATTGATCGTAAATGTGAGAACATTGAATGGTATTAGTTTTCATGCATGATTCATCATAGTCTGACGTATTTCTCGAATTGCTAAGTCCTGATATGTCAGATCATGATGAGTCTGCTCTTATTCGATAGTGCAAGTCAGCATCTACTAGACTTCAACAAAAGAGCACTTAGACGTCAGTTGATATGAATCTTTTCTGTTTTTCAAAGGTTACGTGGTGTTCCACGTATTCTATTGTAGTGTTGGGGAACCTTTTAAAGATTTTAATTGATCCCTTTTGGAAAGATATATTACCATTCCATAGGATTTTTCAAATTTAATTCGGCGTCTAAATGACGTCGGTTGGACAAGGTTGTAGGCCAAATCTATTTGGCGAACAATTACATTCAGATCTATGATATGCTAAATCTTCAAGGGTGTGGATGGTTGTGTAAGCGGGATGAAAGGTTACATGTGAAGTTTCCCTTGATGGATCCATCCACCAACCTACCCATCCATTCAAACTCTGCTATTGAAATTAAAAATCATCAATGCAAGAAGTTTTCATTTCTGTAGATGAGGTGGCACTCATCAATCAACCGTGCATATAATTACTTAGGTATGATCTGCTCCAAAGACAAGCTCAGTAAGCCCTGACATTGACTTTATTTCCCAATGTTGGACTTTATATTTACCAGTTGCAACTTTTGTTTTTTTGCATTTTTGTGTTGGTGACGGCGATAAGACATTCGTCATGTGATTTCACAACATCAAGAAGGAAAAAAACATAGGAAGAAAATAAATAAAGTCGACATAGAACATTTTCTGCAGTGAGTAGTATGCAGCGAGTGACTGTAAATCATATCAAGTTTTTTTCTTCATTAGTATTTCAACCAAGCTCATAAGGGTTTCAATAGGTATGTACGCAGAAATGAGAATTCATGGGCAAATATCGTACTCTTAATTACTTACAGCATACAAATTTTGGTTTAATTTGCAATGCTTTAAGAAGTCTGTTCACGAAACAGCTTGTGTATATCGAAAACTGAGATAATAACGTTTCTTTACCCTAACATGTAGACTAATAGATGGTGCATTTAGAGTATTGAACACCGATTACATAGAAAACGTTTGTGTAAGTTATCCTTATGATTTGAATTTGATGTACACTTGGATTATCATATAGAGCGGAAATAGAATGAAAATCTGGATGTTGTTAAATATTAGCTGCAAATGTCAAGAAGAAATATTTCTGACATGAGTTCAAGCTCATATTATATAGAGGAATAAACAGCATAAGTGACACCGTAAAATGTGGAAGATTGAAATTCATTTTATCTAGTCTTTATTAGAATAGTTGTTCGCGTTTAGTTAGAGAATAAACTGATGTTGTCGAAGTATTGCGTTTATCTGATCACCATAAAATGAAGTGGTTATGATTAATCGAGTGCTGATAAAGTTGATGAATTAGAACGTACCATAACATTCAAACAATGTAAGTATTATAATTGCGGTCGTAATAAATTGGCATGCATTTAGCAGAGTAATTACCTAATGCGAGTTATAATATAAATGAAGCTCAAAAAAAAAAATCAAAAGGGTCGCAAATTCGGAAAATCATTAAAAAAAGCTATTTCTTCATTTATCATTTATGATAGCTATGATAAACGACGACGATTCATCGTATGTTTTCTGAAACAAGAAGTTTGAAATGTATATCAACAATTTTTTTATTAGGTGTGTTTGATATGATTTTTTTTGTTATTTGAAAAGAGTATTCAGGATTGTCAAACGATTTTTCTCTGCAGTTTTAACAGAAAACATACGTGCATAGTTGCTGAGCGACCTGCCGCAGCATAAGAAAGCAGAAATTCTTTAGTCTTACAAAGAAGTTATTTCAATAATTCTATGTTGTTGTCTTTTTATAGTGTTACCATGAAGATATATATCAAAACATATATTGGAAAAGAACAAATCTTCCAGTTTGACGTCGAGCTATCTACTACTACAATTAAACAGCTAAAACAGCTGATTTGTGAAAAAGTTAATATTAATGAGAAAGATTCACAACATGTGTATTTCATTTTCGACGGTGATATACTCAACATTGATGAGGAAACACTGATGTCTTATGGTGTAGAAGAGAAATCTCGACTAGAACTCGCTGAATCTAGTGAAGATAGTTTTCGTGATCCAGGTATCCTAGGTGGTTGTGGAATGAAATTTGTCAATGTCAGCAATAGTGAAGGATTAAAACGATGTGAATGGGCTAAAACGGGTCCAGAATGGCGAAGAGTGCGTGGCGGTTTGGTTTTTGAGGGTAAATGTAGGAATTCGACGTGCAAAGCAAAAAACGACATCGTCGCTATATCAATGGGTTACCGAACATTCGATGTTGTATGCGATAAAGATATTGCCAAAACTGTATGTCCTATATGCAAACAATATGTTCAACCAACAACCTGTGGTTTCAACAATTGCTGGTGGAGATTCGAGGGTATGAAACGGGATGGAGAGGGTAAACCACCCCAGTTTTGTCAAAGCGACTGGAAACAAGCTGATAATGCATATCATTATTTCGATAAAAATATAAGTGGAGAGATTACATGGCTCCGGCTCACGCTCGAAGTGGTTAAAAAGATTCCTTCGTGATGAAGTTGTATTTTCTTATTCACGACTTAATTTATTACTAATGCTAGTTTGCATATTAAAGATGTTTATCTTGGATCCAAACAAAACAAGTTATAATTTTTTTGTTGGAGACAAAACAACTTTTTCATCAATGATTATTTTATAAACTAAATATAAGTAATCATTCTATGAAACGAGAAAAGTCGAAGTTTAGTTTTTCACCTAAAATAACATCTTCACCAACACTCACATACACAACGACAGCTGCAGCAACACCCACATTCACATCTTGATCTCCAAAGTCTTTAAAAAAATTCTCAAAGATAAACAGTGACTTTCTAAAACTGAGCATTTTTAAAACAGCTTCCTATAAAAAACATGTTCGCACGTCTAATGAGTTTCTCATTTCTCAAAAACTGTTACAATTTTCTAAAGCATTTACTATATCAAATATCTATTGAGTATTCTACATTTGAAACCACTTTTATATACTAAGATAGTTTCTAAGTTTTCCCGACATCAATCAAGAAAACTTTTTTTTGATCAGTTCTCTATATAACAATTTTTTGGCAAGATTAGATGATTTCTTGTAGTTCTAATTGGTAACTACATCGTGCTATTATTTTAAAAGTTAATTTGTTTAATGAACGTATCTAAAAATTTATTGGCTTTATGTATTTGTTGTTGTGAGCAACTTGATTAAAATCAATCTGCTCTTTATAGATCGACGATTCATAAAATTTTGACTGAAAGTATTTGATCGACTCGCGAAATATCACGGATTAATTACATTTGACAGATCTAAAAAGATCTTTGACAAAAACTAGAAACTCTCTATGGTATAAACCAAAATGATATTTTAGAAACCATTAAAACTAATATGGACAGGAAGTTTGAGGTAATGTAGACATCAATTTTATTTGGATGTTTAACGAAGCGAACAAATATTTTCAAGATGGGAACATAATTCTTGGTTTTTTTCTCTTGTTTCTATACAACGAAACTGAACATAAATTTATTTGTTGTTAAATTTTTTCCCATAGGTCTATCGTATAAAAAAAACTAGAAGTTGATAAATAAGGTCAGTTTCTGTCAACATTTCTCTATTTCGATTGTGTTATAAATTAAACCGAAATATATATTCACTTTACATATGTTCATGATCAAAATGCTATTCAAGACACAACTAGAGCACAGATATCACGGTAAAAATGAACGGTCGACTAGAGTCTTCAAGCTATTCTCCAAGTAAACATTCCTTTAATAATGTATGTTGAAAACAGTCAACCATGAGTCAGTGATAATATACAGTTTTTTGCAAATTTTTCTTTATTTTTGTGTGCTACAGGTGAGTATAAACTCTTTTCGTCCTAGTTTTTGCAATCTTTCATGATTGTGGTGAAAAGGAAAGTGTAAAAGTACGAACATAATTTTTTATGCTTCATTTTTGTAGACTATATCATACATTTCGTGACCCATATTAGGCGAAAATAAACTTGAATTTGCTGCTAAATCTACTTATCTTTCTAATCATTATATAAAAGTGCAGATTATTTATGTGTCTTTTTTGTATTCAATAGCTAAAACAATATTTTATATTCCATTCGTTGATTACTATAATAAATGTTTAACCCAATAGAATCATCACAAAGAATATTTTGTAGCTATGATAGAAGGGTGTTATTGAAGGGGTTGATGTGTTTTTTTTCTTAAACTACATCCAAGCAACTAGGCATGCCACATTCTAATTGACTTTCTTCTGGTTGACATTGGGGTTAGACGGGAGGGAGTGCCAGATTCATCACTTTATCGGGCAGAGTCTTTTCTCTTAAGGCTACAGAAAGATTCATGCAACCAATTCATGCTAATTTTGAACAAGCTATTACAGCTCGTAATCACGGCGTTGATCTTTATGTATATGAGAACTATTTTCAAGCATAAATAAGAAGTAGAGATGTGCGGAACTAGCTTCTTTCTCAGTATCCGATGGCCAAAACAGGACTAACTTATGGAAATTCCACGGTATCAGGGTTGAGACCGGCCTTAGAAATGAATACTCTTGTAAAGCTGATCACTTTTCTAAAAATCTTAAATTACTCACTATGAAAAACAAGGCTCCTCTAATGTTTTGTCGAACAACAGCTTCATGAATTTCGAGAAGTTTACGCCTTCAGCGTTTCCAATACTCTTTAGTATTCTAATATATATATTTTTGTAAATAACTATTCGTTATTCTGCAGTTACGAGACTGGGTATAAGATCGGAACCGAAGAGACATCTTTTTTAGTCTTGTTTCTTCGATAATGAAACAATGTTAAATTGTTTAGCCTTCAATTCTCTTTGAAAAATAAAACTTTAAATCAAAAAGAGAAAAAGGCCAAAATAAATTTTGTTTTCACATAAACAACTGAAATTATTTTCAAATTTTTGTTTCTGTTTTCTACTAATTCAAACAATAAAAAAACTAGTGAACAGTATTGAAGAAGTGAAAATTAATAACATGAAGTTTTTTTTTAACAAGTCAATTATTATTCATTTGTTCATAAAGTTGTTTCGCTGAGGAATCAGGTGTACAGTTATCTTCAGTTGTAGAATTAAATTTAGAATAATCAACAATATAATGGTCTTTATCAAAATGGATCATTCTTTCAAATCTAGCTCCCCAAATTATTTCTTCAGGCATATAAGAAGTTTTAGCTTGTGTAACCATTCCAGTTGGTTCTATTATTCCTTCAAGAACAAGTAAAATTTCAAATTTTTCTTTCAAAATTTGTTCTCTATTGATTTCATATAATGGACTTCGTGAATCAATTTTATGTTCAATAATAAGTGGCCAATTAAGGAATAAACGATCTTTTCCAGCATCATAACCAACATCCATATCGAGTAAGTTAAGAGGTATTGTTTCATTTTCTTTTGTTTGACGTTTTGAAACAAAATACATTCTTGTATGAGCTTCAACTAATGTTGATCGATGACGCATATCACCTAAACGAATTTGTAATGTTAATAATCCATCTCGAAGTGAAATAACAGCGTGTTGAGACCATATTAATGTTCGACGACGTTTTTTCGGACGAGATAATTTTGTATAAACAAGACCAACCCAAAGTGCTTGAATTACAAGACCAAAACAACTTTGAATTATTACAATAATAATTCCACCTGTACATTGTTCAGTTACAGCTCGTGTTCCATAACCAATTGTTTGTTGAGTTTCGATTGAATAGAGAAGAGCTCCACTGAATGATTTAACACCAGCAACACAAGGTGTGACTGTATTTTCATTTGCATTCACTGAATGATGAGAGAAGTCACCATGAATTGTCATTATAATATACCAAATAACAGCAAATAAAAGCCATGAGAGTACAAAACAAAAAACAAACCAAACTAAAACCCATATCCATGGTAAATCTAATACTGTGGTGAATATGTCTTTCAAATACCGATGACGATCATGGATATTTATTCTATAATTTACATATATTTTGATTTTATAAAAAAATTCAAATATTTAATGTTTACCTTTGAAAATTAATGTTTCCGTCTTTAGTAATAAGACGTTTTCGACCAGATAGTTTTACTAAAAATTATATATAGACAAAACATGCAACTGGTTTTCGTAGTTACCTGCTTTGCGTGTTGAATGAATCCTGAGTTATAATAAATCAATAGTTTTACCCTCTTCGAAAGGAAAAAAAATCAATACTCACGGATTAGCTAATGCATTAATTTGGAATATTCCATGATTTATTCTACTAGATTTGAACATCCTCAACTCAACCATTTAGAATATAATAGTATATTCACACGATATTGTTACTAGTCATACTATATGTATATCAATTATTAGGTTTTCTCACGTTTTTTTTCTTTACTAATGACTTCATAGAACGATTAATCATATATGAATGTGCGTCTTTTCTTTTCGTTGCATACAACAATTGCATAACACAACGTTAATGCCTATATTCAACTAAAGATATTCTATCAAATACGCACTACTATTTTGTTTTATTCAATGAGAAAATATACAATAGATTGGTATTTATCGATGTTCTATAAATATAATCGATCACAAAATAAGAAAGAAAAATGTTTAGAAAATACAGAAGATATTATTTACACTTGAAGTGCAAAAAATAAAGATAAAAAGGTATTATAGTAAAAAAAAGAATATCAAATCGAACAATGATGGGTTTATGGGGCGCAAGTATAGCTCTTTACTTCTCCCTAATCCACACAAATATATCTATGCCACACACTCCCGTATGACAAATCTTCTTGACATCGACAATGACAACAGACCTATTATTTCCAAGAGCTAAATATAACAACTCTTTAAATACAACTAAAGCTAGATGCTCCATCGACAATCTAAAAGATTTGATAGATACACACATGATGTTTACATGTTCAATAGTAATAGAAAATAGTTCGATGAAGATTCTGTCGCGTAAACAACGTATTATTTCCATTAATAAACTGAACTATGAGAAAATATTTTTTGGTTTCTTCTGTGTCTCCTACACGGTCACATGTGGTAACTAGATAATCACAAGAAGTCGAGATAGACAGGTAATTAGGTAGTATGATTTTTAATTCACTTAGCAAAGCTCTTTGATGATGATCGATTGCAAGTAAATATTTATCCATATCGAAATGAATAGCATCAATATCTATATGCTATTAAGCAAGACCAGAATGGATGGAAGGAGGACATTGAAATCAAACAGACATAGCCGTATGTTGATAAATGAGAGTGCATCAGTATTTCTTCTGCTAATCTATTTATGCGTAGCTGTCACTCCTATATGATCTTTTGGAAATGTATTCAAAGCTTTTTCAACTCATTGGAGAGGATTTTGTATTGTGGTCTCAAATGAGTTCCGACTCCTAGTTTGTAATAACATGTGGCAATATCAAATGATGTTCTTGTGTATCATCATGCGACACGCATCAAGAACACGTCGAAAAAATATGTTGACTTGATCTATACGTTCCATGCGATCAAGAATAGTAGAAAAAGTGAGCAATTTCATCAGATTGCTCACACTTCCATCTTTTACTTCACCTTTCAATATTTCAAGTAAATTTTTCAGTTCATTATCTCTATCACGGCATAAAGTCATCGAATCGATCAAACTATGATCATCTTTTTGATGTGAGTCTGTTAACCAAAAGTTAGAACTCAACATGAGTAAAACTTCGTACTCGGCATCACCAAACTGACTCAATTGCGTTATATCAGCAAAAATTTTGACACCGCAAGCCACTTGAGGATTGGCATCAATGACAAACAGAACTCCTTCTAAGCTGGTTGTTGTCTGGACACTAATAAAAATTTCGACGATCGTTCGCTCAAAACTTATTGATAATATTGTTTTCATAGAACTTACTTGACCAACAGATAACAAAAGTCTTTTCACTTCTTGTATAGATATATATTGTGCAAGATTAAAATTAAAAAGACGACCGAGACTGATTTTTTATGAGCTTTTGTCGAATGTGTCGAATAAGAAATTGTACAAAAAACATCATATCTATATTTATCACTGATAGTGTTATAGAATTTCAGAACCTCTGCCAATTTAGACATTCATTTTCGTTGTTGACTGTTCTAAGTTCAACATATTCTATTGGAAACTACTAAGTAGTGACATATTAAAATAATATCAATTTCAACAACAGTCGAAAGTTTCAACTTGTGATACAAGCTGTTCGAATGCAATATGTTTCACCTGACAATGAACTAAATTTTTTAAATAGGCTTTTATTTCAACTTCGAGAACTTTTAATTAACATAAAGATGTAGTGGTGGGCTTTACTAGTGACGAACACTGGTTTGATCTTTCAATTAGTACATCGTTAGGTTTATGATGTTTCAAATACTATATATTTTTTTGATGTCAAACAGTACTTTTTACCTTGATTGTGTTACATGAATTTAGCATCTTCTTTGAATATTAATTAGTGTGGTATACAAAAATATGTACGATTAGGCAAACATTTGAAATTCAAGGAATGGTTTTCTCCATTATTAAATTAATCAACAATGTAAACTATCTTGACGATCAGCGAAAAACTTTCAAGATAATTTTTTCACTCTAAATCATTGTAAAATAATTAGTTTGTGGTTTTCGCTAACCGATAATTGAAATATTGTTTCAATATCCAAGACCTTCGACTATTTAGTGTCCGATATACAGAAGCACGCGTAAGAAAGATTGTAAGAGTGAAGAATGTCGACTTATATGCGTACTTTTCACCTCCACATGACACCTTACAATAATAATTCTATAAAAACTTTTGTTAGTCTCTTTCAAATTCACATCTATTGTCCATTCGCTTTCAACTAGAAGATTTGACGAAGCCTTGCTATGTGCCTTTTTTGTCCGTTGATATTATAGTGACCTAATGCTTTGATAGAGGTGATATTTCCTAGTTCTACTGTCACGTCAGAAATTTCCCAAAATAAACGTTATTTCACTGTTTTCTGCATGACTATCGCATGTTTTTATCGCTCGTCTACTCATCTTTTACGAATATTTATTAAATATTTATCTATTCATAGACTTTCTATCAACATACGCTTTCTTTGTTAAGAATCTATGATACATATTAAGATTCAGACTGCTCAAAAAGTATTAATGCATCAATTTTCTTTTGAGGAACAATGCAATCAGGAAACTAGCTCGCCTATTGTGAGTTTACGTGTGGATGTATGGATGGTTGAGATTGCCAGTGTAGTTCTTATCATCAGACACTCAAATTTTCACTTATTCTTTGGTTTGAGCCACACTAATAGTTTTTGTTATCTATTCTGCTCACGTTCAGTAGTGGGATTGGCCTTGTCTGAGGATGCGGATGTGTGGGCGTCAGTATAGATGCAAATGTGAATGGCATTGACTAATTTTCAGAATTGTTCTTATACATAATAATAATACTGTTAAAATAATTTTTTTATGATAAATAGACCACGATAATTGTATAAAATGCAATTTACATCAGTCCTAGCTTTTTTCATTTATAATTGAAAACTGGACAAATGTATATGCAAAATATAAAAATTGAACTAAAATTAGTAATGCAATTTCTAAAACAAATTTGATTACTGATAAAGTTTTGCGTCTCAATTTGGACGTAGTACAATTTTTTATACAATCTAGATCATTTTTACATAATTTAATTGTCAAAGTGATCAAACAGTACGCTCCATATTGAAAGATTTTCCAATTTAACATTTATCCAGTTTTTGAGATGAAAATAATTTTGAATTCAAGAAAAATATAATTGTTTCAAAATTACTTAGAAAAAAAACTTATAATTGAATAATAATTGATTTTTATTGCACAATACAAAAATAATTCATCGTTTGAAATTAACCAATGTCATTATATTATACACGATTGACATGAAAATGAATTGAAGAACATACTTTTATTATGCCTAAACTTGTATGTCTCTTTCTTAACTATGCTTGAATTAGTGCATTAACATTTCAATTATGAATATTAAAGCAATAATCCTTATCATATTGATCATGAAGAAGCAAAAACGGTATATTTGGTAATAACTATCTTTTCTTTAAGAATTATTCAAAAAAAAAGTGTAACCAACATGAATCTTATTTAATGATGAACAAGGAATATAATCATTATCAACAATAAGAATTAATTAAGACATTTACGTTCAAGATTTAAACATTGTTTTACTTTCACAAAAGAACATCGTACATTTAGTCTTGAAATACATAAAACCATACCTGAGTGTTGAATGAATGATTACACCCAGTATTATAAATCTGTCTTAACGATAACTCATAAGCGTGTTAATGAATATGAATTTTCTAATTTTGAAAAATATTTTAGTTAAATTTCATCTGGTCTTATTCATGTTTTACCTGATTCTAATGATTTTTCAATAGAAAATACATCGGTAATACGTTCATAAAATATATTTACATTTTAAACTGATCAAACAAAAGAATACTTTTTTGTACTATTGAATTTATTTAAACAATATAAACATCCAAAATAGTTTTTCGATCAAATACTATTAGACAACAAGTCAATTTATATTAATAAAATGAATAATTGAATATTTTCATGGAACAATTAATGACTGAAAAAATTATGCCAGCATAGACTTAATGAACAACAAATAACCATATGTAGACATAGAAAATTCTATTCATTGAATATCCCTATAGTGCATATCATGTTGAGTTCGTGATACTAATTATGTATATCATAAGCTTTCACGTGTGTTTATAAAACTAACTGACACAATATCATCTTTAATTTAAAATAAATTATAATAGTTTTATAAAATACATTTCAATACGTATATTTTAGACACTATAAAAATATAAAATAGATTTGATAATGATTTATTGGTTAACGTTACTGAATATCTAACATTATTGAATTTATGATCAGAAAGTCGAATTCAATATTGACTACATGTCAATTGTGGAATATTCTATTAGTCTGAAAATAAGAAAAAAAATTTACATAGTGAATAGCAAGGAAAAATATATAGTATATTTATATATTTCTAAAATCGTATAAATAATATTAACCTTCAATTTATCTTGTCATTAGATGACAGCTTTTAGTAGCTAAAAACAATCACAACTAAAATGCTATCAAAAATATCAAATTATGTCGAAATAAATCTAAATCAAAAAACAAAAAAAAAACTGTCAGTGTGCTTTTGTATAAATAAAGTATCGATTATCACAAGGTTCGATGAAATAGTATAAACATTGGTTGTTTTAATAATACTTCTTTTTATATATAAAAAATATTTATTCATATGTTTCTTAATAGACATCATTGCGTATATGTGCATATATGTTGGACATTTCCATGCTTGATTGATTTCACGATAGATTGGTATTTAAATGTAAGAAGTCATAACGCATAAGTAAGACAATGACTAACAATCAACAAGTAACAGTTGAATTATCGGAACATGAATATTTAAATGAAACAAATGAAAAATCTTTAAATATCTCGACAACAGATCAAACACAAACATCACCAAAAACGAGTCATACTGACCTAATTGTGACATTAATTCTTTTGATTATCATTGCTATTATACCAAGTAAAATATATGATTATAATCAGTAATATTTTATAATTAACAACTGATTTGTTTTGTCTTTTTTTTTATAGTTCTTGAAATATATATTGGACGTCGATATGCAAATAGTTGTCCACTTGATTGGCGTATTCCAATTTATTTAGTTGTAGCAGGTGCTGCTGCACTTATTGTTATACTTTTAGGTATTATTCAAACTTTTTTAAAAGCTAAAGTTTTTGTCAATCGTGCTAGAGAAAAATCTAATGTCGCTGCTACTATTAGTGCTATGTGTGTTACATGTCTTGCAAGCATACTTTTATTATTTCTCTTCGTTTGGTTTGTTTTCGGATGTTATTGGATATTTCGTTCATGGAATACTGTACAATATGTTGATGCAACTCAAAAAGATTATTGTCATCGGGTTCTTTATCGTTTTGCATTTTGGTTACTTTTAGGTGCTTTCTTTTCCCAAATTTTAGCTTGTGGTTATTCATATTTGAAAGTACATTTAGGAATAATGTCATGAAAGATGCCCGAATACCAGAATACACTAAAACATCTTGAAAAATTCGTCTTTTTATTTGTAATTGACTTCTTTTTTTTCATTTTGGACAAACTGTAAATATAAATATTATTAAACTTTTATTATCAACTAAAAAGTAAATAAAAAAATTGTTGATAAAACTAAACTGTGAACGCAATCAAATCTTGATTGTATTCGAAGCATATTTTTATATATTTACTCGATGAAAAGATGATTCATACAGTTCACCGAATATATTTATTCAATAAAAATTTTTATTTAAATTGTTTATCATGCGACGATAGATAATGATTTTAATTGGCATTAAATATTTATCCAGTATTCTATTTTGATTTCGATACAGATTCAATGACGAAATATGCGTAATTGAAATCAATGAATGAATGGTTAAAAAAATAGATCGTACACATATAAACATATATTCAGTCAATCTTTATTCCTTTCTTTCTATGAATGTTTTGTTTTCTATTCTCTATCATCATTTTCGCTATTTGAATATATGAAATGTCGTCATCACCAACACAAGATTTACTCGATCGAATCGACCGTTTACATTCAATGCTTGTCAGTGAATTACCCACTCTATCATTAATTAATCCACAACATTCAACATCAATTCTTCCTCGAACTATGATGAATTCTGTTGGTCCTTTATCAATTATTAATACTGAAAATAGTACACAACATGCTACATTTAAATCAGAAGCAATTGTAATCGATGAACTTCAACAATATATTAAAAAAATGGAACGAGAACGAGAAATACTTCTTCGATCTTATAGTATTATTCTTCAACTTTTAAAAAATAATAAGACGAAAAATGAAACAAATTTAATTGATTCTGATTATTCTGAACTTTTACATAATGATTAAAATTTAATTTCTATTCACAAAAATAAATAACATTTCTATTCAAAGTGTAGCTTTTCCTAACAATTAACTATTTCTATTTCTGTATTATGAATCATATAAAATACAATCAAAATTGTTTAAAAAGTCTGAATAGCAAATATTTCTTTTTGTAGATTTATTCTACATTGAATCAATTGATTTCAATATGGGACAGTTTGTTGTATTTTGTATGCATAAGAAGTACAATCAACTACTCTTTATGCTATTCATAATGACTAGACATACAATTTCTAGTAAGACATTCAAAAAAAAGGTGAAAAAAAAAAAGAAAGATGCAATACATAAATTGCGACCGCAGCAATATACTTGTCTTCACAATGCAAGTAAACATAAATGTAGATGACCTTGGTTGTATATAGATGAAAAAGAAGAAAAAGAAACGAAAAAAAATTTATGAAGTACAAAATATAAAAAAGCTTATTATGTTTTTTTGTATAAGTGATACAAGAATTGATTATTGTACAAAACTAATAGACTATTTCTAAACACTGATCTTTTAGTTTATATTCATAAGTAGAATTTTTTAAGTACTGTAAGACAATGACAAGTACTACTGAACAAACAGTTATTAATATGAAACAAAAACCAATCGTAGAAAATACTGTTGTGGTCAATGAACCAATAAATTCACAACAAGTATCACTTGAAACAGTTGTTGCCAATGTGGATAATCTTATTGTCAACGATGTAAAAAATGAGAAAATGCCAGAATCAGATCAATTACTAACCCGTGGTATTAGTAAAAAGGCATCAACTAAAAAGTCTTTTAAATCAGCGATACCACTTGTTACTGTTGTTATTATGATTATTCCACGTAAGTCATATGCTTTTTTTGATTACTATTCTCATAATATTTTACAAAAAAAATTGGATTCTATATTTTTATATATTTAAATCAAGGAGACTTTTTTTTGTATACTTATTATCGATTTTCTAACACTAGACATAGAAAAAAAATTAGATAAATTTATGATTTTGGTATTTTATCGTATTTCACAGTTTTACAATTAATTATTGGTTGGCACTATGCAAACAAATGCCCTTTTAATTGGCATATACCACATTATTTAGTTGTATCAGGTGTTATTGGACTTATTCTTATTACATTAAATGCGGTTTTAGATTTTTTGGCATCTCATGCTAAATCCATGTTAGATGATGCTACTGTTCGAGCGTCTCATTGTGGAGCTTGTTGTGGTATGTGTGGTCTGTTAATAGTTATTAGCGGTCTTATCATATTTCTCGTTGGTTGGTCTATTGCTGGATGCATTTGGGTATTTCGTGCATGGAATAAAATTCAATATGAAAATCCAGATCGATATGATTATTGTCATCCAACATTATATCGTTTTGCATATTGGCTATTTTTTCTATCAATTACATACATATTATTCTCCTGCTGCCGTATGTGTACCCAGGCACCTAAACAAATAACTAATAAGACAAAAGGCCCTGTTATACCTTCTGTGATAATAACAGAAGCATAATTAAGACTTTTTAGAATCTGTTAAAAACATTGGTTACTTTTTTATTATAAATAAGTTTATCATGTTTGACAAACACAATCATTCATATTGTCTCACTATATTAAAAGAGAAAACATGACAGAAAACAAAACATGAATTTATGCCGAAAATTTATGTACACAAGCAAAAAAAAGAAGCAAAAACATCATAAGTATGATTTGTCTTGTTCATTTCATTTTAATATCTCTATATAAAAGATAATTAACCAAAACACATGATATAGGCAACTTTACAATATCTTTTCGTTTAATACCACAATAAGTATTTATTGCTAATCGACATAAACATTTTAATGATAATGGTTGACTTGTGAATAATGTTGAAAGTGTTGAAAAAAGATGAACATCACCATTACGATTACTTATAGCCATAGTATGACTATCAGGTGTTGTTGCAACGCAAAAAACATTGCTTTCTGTTTGTTCAAATATCGGTTTCGATGAATCATTTAATACTAAAGGAAACCAACGTACTTTGCTAAAAAGATGAAAATTATATTTTTTCTTAAACACCTCTCTCACATTCTTACTTATCATCACAAGCAGTAATTAGAAAATGATTAAATTTTGTAATAGCAACAGATCGAACAAATGCCCCATTATCACCACCAGCATAAATTTTTAATGGTATTGGAACTTGATGTGCGAATGACTTTATAATTTCACCAGTTGTTGTTGACCACATTAAAACACGTGTATCATGAGAAGCAGTTACTAATAAGGCACTGAATTAAAGAGAAAAAAAATAATAAGAAATAAGAAAAAAAATATATTAAATAATACCTATCCGATGAAAATGCACAATCAACAACAGTATGTAAATGTCCATCTAAATCAAATAATTTTGTCCATGTTGCTGTATCAAATAATACAACTAGTTCATATGGACCTACAGCACATAAAAGTGTTTCATCTGGTGACCATTTTACTGTATTGATTGCATGAGTCCATTCATTTAATGTTGTATACATATTACCTGAGATTAGAAAATTAAAAAAAACGGACATTCAGACAGATGTCACTATTAGAACAATTTAAAATAAAACAGGTAAAATGAATACTGATTATTTATCAAAAAAAAGTAAATAAAAATAAAAATAAATAATGATATAACTTAAAAACTAACCATGTCAAAAATGTTTTTAAGGTAAGATCAAAGTTTAATTTTAAGTAAGGAATAACTAATGGAGTTAGTGATGATAGAGAACTTGAAACATGTAAATAAACAGATTCAATATTTATTGTACTGGCAAATATTTTTTTTTTCTGTGATCTAGATATGAACCAAATATAATCGAAATTTTTACTCCTATAAATATTAATCATTGTAGACTGTTTTATACTCTTTAAAACCGATGTTAAAATTAACGAATGTTGTTCTCCTCGAGTGAAACAACAATTCTTTTAAATTTTGATACTATAAATTGTACTAATAGATTTCGTAAAGCTATATTTTCTGGACAAAATTGAAGTACTAATAAAAAAACGTTCTACATTTGGAATTAATAATTAAATTGAGTAAAAAAAAACACAAATAAGAAGACTTTCCAACATTTAATTTTTATTATATGAGTTATTTATTTTTTTCTTACCATCATCAAGTAAATCCCATAATTTAATAGTCGTATCATGTGAACATGATGCTAATTGCATGGTACACGCTGTAAAATCTAATCCACATACAGGTAATTGATGATCTTTAAGTATTAATGTTAATTCGCCAGTAGCAACATTCCAAATATTTATTTTTCCATCGGCAAGACCAGCAGCTAGAAATAAATTTTTGGTAAAATCATATCGACGATTAACAACTGAAAAACTTGAACGACGTCCTCCACCAAGTGAATCTCGTCGACCAAATGAATATCGTCGACCAAATGAATCACGTCGTGCTGTTAGCATAGATAAATGATCTCTATCACTTAAAATTGAGTTCGTTACAGAATTTAATTTTGATGTTCTTTGACCAAATGCTAATGACCATATTGCTGATGTACAAGTAAATTGATTGTGTATACATAAATCACTATTTGTAACATTGTTTGAATGCCAATTCGAACAATGAATAACAAGCACACAATATTGACCATCAATATCTTGTTTTGGTATAGCCAAATATTCAGAACATGGTGAAAATACTATTTTTCGTACATTATTGATTACAAAAGAAGATGAATTACAATAATCTTGTAATAATTGATCCACGGGCAATATACTAGGTTGTACTATTAAATAGAGTATAATTGAAAAATATTAACATATTAAAACATACCTAGTAAACGTTTAGACATAGATTAAAAAAATGACACAAATCTTCAATGAGAAAGATGAACTAATTGAAGATCTGTAATAAAAAATAAAAGTTTGTAAGACACGAAAGAAGTGACACCTTTCGAAGCAGAAATATTGAAAAGAGAAAAGATATTAACTATTACTTTACTTTTTTTTCTTTCGCCGTCGTCAGAATATTTTAGTTTAGAAGTAGTACGTGTTTATTTTTAGATATCATATCATGTCTCATCTATTCAGTATGCAACGATTATTTGCATTTCTTCTCGTCGTTTTCATTACTAATAGCAATGGTGATTCGAGCGATTTTCGTCCTCCAGCCGTACCATTAATCGTATTTAGTCCTCATATATCTGGTGAGTCACACTCGGATATTATATAAGATACAAAAAAAAAGACGAAAAAGTGTATCACGAAAGAACTATCAAAATAAGCTATTTGGCCTCACATTTTTATGCGTAAATTATTTTATATACTCAAATCTCTTGCTTTCTTCATTTTACAATCCGAAAAAGAGGTAAAAAGAATGCTCAGGTGATGCAATGAATCAAGTGTCATTTAGACGACGAAACGTAATCTTTGATGATTTTTTGATAAGACTATCAGTCTGTTCTTTCTTTTTTTTTTAAATGTAAAGTGAGTCATGATTACAGTTCTGTCACTAATAAAAACTAATACACAACGAAAGGGAAAGAAAGAAGTATATTGAGAATATTCGAGTAAGCAGATGCCGCAAGAACTCATGACTTAATTTGTTTTTTTTTCTAAACAAACTTACTGTATTATACAGCCAAACAATTTATAAATATAATAATAAAAGAATAGAATATTTATTGAAAAATAAACAACAAGTATCTTTTGCAATACAAATAAATTTCTTGACATGATTAATAGAATAACCTAACAAGGGGATATTATTAGCTTTCGATTGCAATTCAATTTCATGTAATGCATCAGAGATAGGTAGGGTTCGTGTTGTTCTTTATGGAATTGAGTCGAAAAAAATCTCAAAGCGAACTGATCCCATCACTATTATGAATAAAAGTAAGCTTTGATGAACTAAGAGAATTCTAGAAAAAATATAGTTCTGACGTTAGCCAAAATAGTAGCTCTATGCTACTAATGTTTATGATATTGATCTGATATTTTGGGTGTATGTATGCGACAATAAACCTAGATCACAAACGCTAACCTGTCCTGTATCAATTTCACATGTACTGGATTTATGATTTATATATGTTATTTTTCTTATAAAAAACATACTGACGAAATTCGAACTAGAGAGATAGTCACGACAGTGACCTTTCAAATGACGGGTCCAACGAAAATATTTGTGCTAACATGGTTGAAATTAGACGATTACTAGAAGAAGATGATATCTGAATCACAACTTCAATACATGTGATATTATAGAAGGTAGGTTGATGGTTGCCGTTAGGGCTAAACCAAGAACTGTATCTATTTATTTTTGAAAACAATGAATAATTTTAAAAAGAAAATTTCGAATCATTCTGATAATAATTAAATCTATCAACCAACAGTACCTTTAATTTCAATTTTTGCAAAATATTTTTTTATAGATAACAATGAAATCCAATAGTATATGATAGGAGTCAATAGTCTATCATCAATAGTAATATTTTAAAAAGTTTCATTTAATCAAAAGAAACATTTTTTTATATTATGTAACAGATGCATAAAATTTCAATGTTTTAGAATAATATTTTCCTATGCTTTATTAAATATTCTTGTTTTTTTTTAAATAGTTTGGTCTGTTTCGGACAATCTAACCGATTCTGATACTGTTCATTGGAGTGGATCACCTCTTGCCTTCCATGGTCTAATCGATATTGACAATTCTCAAGTATATCGTTTTCTTGGTACTCAACCATCAAATATTCCAGCTTTAATACAAAATAGTGTTGTTGTACAACCATGGCGTACAATTTATACATTTTCAACACCAACAAATACGCTTGAACTTGTTTTATCATTTAGTCAACCAACATCAATTGAAGATCCTTATACTTATATAACATTTGATGTTCGTACATTAGATCAAAAAACTCATAATGTTCGAATTTATTTTGAAGAAGGTCCCATGTTAAGTATCAATGATAAAAATGAAAAAATTTATTGGAATCGAATCGATGGAGATATAACTATATTAACAATGAATAGTTATAATCAAATTCCATTTGGTATACGTGGTGATGCAACACGAAATAATTGGGGTTATGCTCATTTAATAAGTGCAAATAAAAGTACAACAAATGGTTATCAAGGTTTTGGTGATAATCTTCGTCAAGCATTTGTTAATCATCAAATAATGCCAAATGATGATACACGAAAACCACGTCCTGCTGATGATCAATCACCTTCATCAGTATTTGTAATTAATTTAGATCAAGTTTCATCAAAATCAATATCATCATATTTAATATTTCTTTATGATGATCTTTATTCAATGTTATATTTTGAAGATTGGCAAATACCATGTTGGCGTGCTGAACTTGATAATAATATTACATTGCTTGTAAACGAAGCCGTTGAATATTATCATTCAAATATGGCTGATATTACAGATTCAAATGTATTATTAATGACATTATTAACAAATACAGGTGGTGCACAATATTCATTACTTGCATCACTTGTAACACGACAAGTAACAGGTGCAGTAACACGTACATGGTCGAATAAACATAATCGTCCACAATTATATATGAAAGAAATATCATCCGATGGTGATGTTAGTACAGTAGATGTCATTTTTCCATCATCACCATTTTTCCTTTGGTTACATCCAGAAATGTTACGTGATGTTCTTATACCGGTACTTGCTTATGCTAATAATGAAACAAGTATTGATTATAATTTAGCATGGGCACCTCATCATTTGTGAGTAAAATTTAATGTTTAATTCTTTTTTTTTAACCGGAAAATTTTACCTGTTTTTTCTTTTCAGAGGAACATGGCCAGTTTGTGATATTTTACCTGATGAACAAGAACAAATGCCTATGGAAGAATCAGCAAATATATTATTAATGCTAGCTGGTATTGTTCAAAGACTTCAAAAAACTGATTTTCTTCAACCTTATTGGAATGTTATGGAAATTTGGGCACAATATCTTAACAGTACATTGCCAGATCCAGGAAACCAACTTTGTACAGATGATTTCGTATGTAATCTTCGTTTAATTCTTATAAACAAAAAGAAAATAGTTAAATCATTCTTTTGATTTAGGAAGGACCGTCACCACATAATTGTAATTTAGCATTGAAAGGTATTTTAGGTTTAGGTGCATATGCAATTCTTTTAAATTCTACTGGTCAAACACAACGTGCTACGATATATATGAATCAAGCACAAGTACATGGTATGGTATTATTTACATATTACATTACGAATAGATAAAGAACGAAAGAACTCAATTATAGTCATATATATGGTAACAGAAGCAGTTCAGTCTAATAGCTTTTCTATTGAATTCTTTTTCAAATGATAAACCTTTCAACGTTAATTTGTATGCGTTGTTCTCCATATTAGAAAAAAAGTAATTTGTTTTTTAAACAATGTCCGTAGATTATAAATTCGAAAGTGCATGACTCGTTGTTTTCAAAATTTATTTCATAAAACTCGAAAGTCGTTAATTTAAAACTTATAACTCCTTACAAGAACAAGTATTAGGAATACAAGGCGTAAAATTATTTAATGAAGAATATAAATAGTATCATTTAATCAATATTAGATTTAGAAATGAGTACTCATTGATCCTCATGAAGATTCTTTAGATTAGATTGAGATTTGTTGGATACTGCTGAAAGTTTTATTGCAATGAACTGAATAAATTTGAACGGAAATAATTTTGATGTTCTTTTCATATTTTGTCTTTTGAAATATTCCTACAAGTTTTGAATCTTAGATCACTTACATGCCAATATTGTCCGTAAGTACTCCTTGTGAGTGTTTTATAATAAGATATTAAATAAACTAGACTGATAAAAGAATTTTTACTGTCTCTTGTTTCATCTTAAATTCGTTTATGTCTATACAAATTCAATAGAATCTATGAGAATTTGAGATAACATAGATATATATATTCATAATCATGACTTTTATTCGATTTACTTTGAAAAACAACGTCATATGCAATCGTCGTGAATACATCTAGTTACTCATAGTTTTTATCCTACTAATTTTCGTTTATATGGATCATGATTAGTAAAAAACGATTTTTGAACGCCAGGACTAATCGATACTGATCAAAGACAATACTAACATTAGTGAAAATTCACAATATCACTAGTTTTAATAGTAATTTGCCAGAAAATTTGAGGCTCTAGAGAAAGAAAAAAAATCATTTCGATGACGTTATTCGGGTCAAATTCCTAAACATAAAAGCTGGTAATTTAATAAATAAGTACATGGTATAAAATAAGAAAAGCACGATTCTCTTTACTATTATTTTTCTTTCTTTGTTAAAAAATAGCAAATTATTGGTTACAAGCCGCACGTGATGATGAAAACTATCGTCTTCAATATGATTTACCAAATACTTGGTCACAAAAATATAATCTTATTTATCAATCAATTTTATCATTAAATTTATTTCCATCTGATGTTGCTAAACTTGAATCAAATTATTATGCAACAAAAATGCTTGATTATGGTGTTCCACTTGATTCTCGTTCAAAATTAACTAAGACTGATTGGACATCATGGATAGCTGCATTTAGTGATAATAAAGAACAAGAAAATGAAATTTTTAGTAAAATATATAAATTTGCTAATGAATCACCAGATCGTATACCATTTAGTGATTTCTATAATGCATCTAATGGTCATGTATTAGGTTTTCGTGCACGACCAGTTATGGGTGGATTATTTATTCGAGTATTAATAGAAAGTCCACTTATAGAGAATATTTATATTCAATCGACAAAACCTTCGCAACGTCATGGACGAGTAAATAAATGCGATACATCATAATTATGTAACAATTGAATTTATTGACAAACACTTCATTTATTTCTTTTCAGTAGACTAAAACGAACAATTTTTATTTCTATTAGATTATTCTAAAATGATTTTTTTTTGGTGCAATATATGATTTTTAATTTATATGGACTCAAAGTTTTTTTTTTCTAATATACTAAAGGAATATTGAAATAAAATCAACATGTGTGTTTCTAGAAACCTGATTGATATCAAATCAAGGCACTATTACACTCGGCATGTGAAGCAGAAATGATATTTATAATTTCATATTTCATAAAGTAAAAAATTTCCGAGCATAACAACTAATTCTAATAAGGAAAGAGTCAAACATCTATAAAATGGTAATCAGTATCAGTTGAATGTTTACTAATTACATTATATTGTTTCGATGTATTCACGAACTTCAGTTTTTTTCATTCATTTGAAAGAACTAATAGTAGGAAATTTACGTAAATCTTCCGTTTTTATTTTTATTTGCAAATTGATCAGTTTGATATAGGATTGAACTAAGTTAAATACATAACTCTATTCTCGTATATTATTTAGACTTGCAGTATAATGATTGAGTAATGATCGAGGATGATATAATCAAGTAAGAATCTTGGCCAAGTAAAATATTCATATGTTTGACATTCAACACATATGTTGCTCTTCTTAGGTCTCTGGTATTCAAATTGATTATTGGATCGAATATATTAATCATCTGAGCAGATACGCGTACAACTGAATTCATATTTTTCTATTTCATAAAAAAGTCTTTCGATTATGAGATTTCTTCACTATGAATACTGCGACATAGTAGTACAGTTCAGCACTGGTCCAATTAGGAAAACAAGGTATCAAGATTGTGACATCTTTTTTATCACTAACAATTAGAAGATTCTACTATCATTACAGTTGATGGGATGAGAAACGAACATGTAGTAGAAATTTTTTTAACTTTTTTTCGAAATTACAGAATAAAACAAAGTATTGTTCAAACAAGTTAAAAAATACAAAATAATTTTTTTTCGCTTTGCGAAAAATTAAGGACTGTATAAACGTAGTCTACTTTAAAAGCTCTTAGTATTTAGCTCTAGCTCTATGCCATAATGTCTTTACATCTAAAGATCTTCATTTTTGATCATTCGTGACCAACAAGACCGCCTTCAACATGAAAACTATTAAGCAATATTAAAAGAAAGTACATTCTTCGACGATTTTTATTTGTTCAAAAGACTTGATAAAGCATAGCAGAATTATCAATCAGCTCGCAAAACACTGTTACCTAGCGGAATCAGATCAGTTGTACATGTTTTGGTTGCTGACAATTAAGGTACTGGTGAGTCATCGATAGCTTTAATACTTTCATAGGTAATTGTACGGAGAAACATTTTTGAACTTAACATAGCGATAGTTTTCTTCGTCAAAAGGCTGGAAAGTAAACTTCAGTTCATTGATCATGCTACACGATGTTTATAAGTATTAAATTGAATTGAATTGTACATGCAAATCAGTACACAAAACAAACACTTAAAAATCTCTCGTTAGTTTGAAACACGCATTAGCATGGACTGAATAATTTTCTGCAATCTGAACTCTCTGTTCAGCTTGAAAGATCGAATTAGAGAAAACTATATTTCAATAATAAATATTCCAATCTTGGCCAAGTTGATGACGACTATTTAATGCGACTCGTTGAATTTTCTATCTTTACTTTACGCTAGATTCCCGTTATACTCCA
This sequence comes from Rotaria sp. Silwood1, assembly GCA_905250075.1. Lineage (NCBI taxonomy): Eukaryota > Metazoa > Rotifera > Eurotatoria > Philodinida > Philodinidae > Rotaria > Rotaria sp. Silwood1. The sequence continues at coordinate 2,611,565 of CAJNOP010000001.1, forward strand.
TCGCTTGGTAAGTTCCATTATTATCAATAATAAAAAGCCGAATAGAATAGAAATAAAGAAGAACTCGACTGATAACATTTACATATATATTGACGTCCAATGTTGGATCGGAAAAGAGTTCTCTTTACAACTTTCATTAGTCTCTAGATAGATTTTGGATTCGAATTTTTATTGATGAACTGTGTTGAAACAATATCATTTCAGATAATAAAATCATTGATCAAGAAATTAAAGTAGGATTTATGAAGTTATGATTAAGTTTCTACAGAAGAACAGCTTCTATGGAAAATAATTCGTAAGTGTTTGAATATAAACTTAATTTCTTCATTGATAGTGCTTTTCAATATAGTTCCCGGCAACAATTCGAATCCATCATCTTTGTAAAAACTTATGAAAGTTTGAATGCTAACATATATAAATATATACAGTAGAATAAGATAACACAAATGTGTAAAATATTACATTGAAAAAAATGAAAACATGTTGTGACAACCTACGACACCTTTTGATCATTGTTTTTTCTTTTATATATTTATGATGAATATAATGTGGATGGATGGATTTAACTTTCTTTGATATTAATTTAAATTCCTTTCAAACGAAACTCAAGATAACATATCAGCGTGTTATTATTTATCGTTCAGTTTATAAAGAAAGTCAAAGGTTTCAATAATAACTAACTATGAAACTTTAAATTTCGTACATTCTCATGATAAAATATATGCTTTTTCAATGAAATTCTTAATTTTTCTTTTTTCAAAAGAAAAAGAATTCAATTTAATCGTTTATTATGTACGAAAACCTAATTGTTCATATTTATCCATCATTTTTGATAGAAAAAAAAGTATTTTTTGCATCTTTATACTCATTCTAGATTTACTATGACTAAATCAACTAAATCCGATGATAGAAAGACTAATACACCATTTTACGGTTTTGTATTTTGTACTTTTGTAATCATTCTTGCAAGTATTTTAATACAAACACGTAATTCTCCACCTGTAAACAAATATCTTTCTAAAACAATATCACCAAAAAAACCATATGAAACATTTGAAGAATTTTATCCACATTATCTTCGTGAACATAGTCAAAAAACAACTCGACAATGGCATTATGTTGGCACAACTCTTGTTATTATAAATGTTTTAATAAATCCTATTCTGTCAATTCCAATGATCGCTTCAGGGTTAGCTTCGTATTCTGTAATGCCATTCTTCCGTCATTTACCAAATGGCTTATATGAAATAGTTTTATTTGGAATAATTTATCTTATTGGTGGTAAATTATTAACGCGTTCGTTTATAAAAACACTTCTACCACTTTTATTTGGATATGGTTTTGCATGGATCGGTCATTTCTTTTATGAACATAATAAGCCCGCAACATTTATTTATCCATCTTATAGTTTGATGAGTGATTTTCGAATGATATATGATGCAATCAAAGGACAATTTTTTTAAGAATGTATTTTTTTTTTTTACTTAATGAAAATCAATCGATGCTAAATTTGTATTCTTTTTCATCTAATAATAATAAAACAATTTTTTTTAATTTGCAGATAGAACGAAAAAAAATAGAAATGAATTTATCAACTAATGATCTATCATTTTTAAGCGATCGGTGAGAGAGAGAAAGACAGAGAGATTTATTTCTGTAATATTGTTTTTCTTTTATTATGAAACTATAGTTCTCGACAACGATCAATGATATCAGCTGGTTTTCAATTATCATCATCATCAGCTAATTCACCATTTGAACAATATTCATCAAAATTACCAGCATCGGTTCGTGGAGCACTCAATCATACAACAGGTTGTATATAGATATAGGAATCAATATTGTCAAACAGACGAAATAAGCTTATATTAGTCTCGATAGATTTCAAAAATCATTCTTTTTGTCTAATCGTGCTATTTTAAATCCATCATTATAAGTATAGGATGTTCATTCTTTATTGTGAACAGTGTTTGTTTCAAAAGAAAGACCTGTACACGAAAATTTTCATAGACTCAGAAACTGAATTAAGAATCGCAGAAGTTCTTGCATATTTTCATATATATTAACCCTTTGAAGATCATGGCTTAGCCAATGGATGAAATTTCCTCCAGATATTGTATTTAATAAGGACACTGTTTATTGTAAATATTTTCATCAAAACCTTTTAAAAATCTTGAAAGTCATTTTTCAACCCATCTCCGTATTTTGTCACAGGGATGGCGAGAAAGTATTTTGGACATCGTTGTAGGAGAGTACGGATGTGAGTTGAATTTTGATTGAGAATATCACAAAGCCAAGCTTTGGAGTATCACTAGGAGTCACTGCTAATTTGATTCCAACACAAAATCGAAATATTTTGATGACCGCAAAGGACTCTTAGCTACTCTTCTCCTCTGTAGAATAGTGTTGGTGATCCAAAATTCCACGAGACTTACTAGTTCAGTGATCTCATTAGAATTAGAATTTTTATAGTGATCTATGTACTGAAGTCTCTTATATATTATAGAGAAAATCGCATGTCTATATCTTGTTGCATTCGCAAGTTATTCAAAAAATAACAAACTTGAAAAATGTGTACTTTATAAAGTACACTAGTCCCCAAAGAGTTAACTGTCATTCACTGATTTTCTTGTTAAATCTAATGAGAAAAAACTAGTAGTTGTTGACCCTATTATATTTTTATTACATACGAATATATAAGAAGTAGTTTTAAATACACTATATTGTGTATTTATATTCAGAGTAGATTTTCGATTTCGTTCGATTCTTTTTTTATACCCGAAAATGAAAATCTAACGAAAGAAATATTCAAATGTTTGATGTCATTTGACTTCTTATTATGGTTAGAATAGGTTCTTGTAAAACTTAAGAAAGCTTACAATACTCGGATGTATAGCCTACTGATGAAAAGCAATGACCGTTTTAATGCAGTTTTTACTGAAAACAAGTCATTTCTGAAAAACCCAAACAAAGCTTTGATCTGTAACTTTGTCTTTAGACTTATTTAATAATTATTAAATAATTTGCATACGTTCAAAAAAAAATAAGCATGTCTTTCTTGAGATATTTAGCTTCGAGATTGACTCGATTAATTTCTGCTCATATGGTAAATCGCTGTTGACTATGGAAATTAAATATCCTAAGAAAGATATGTTGATTTTTGTTGAAACTTTCCGAACTACATAATGAGTATTACATTTGCGTATTAAAAAAGAAAATTTCAGGTCAAAACTGTTTATTGTACATTTTTCAAAAGTATCATGTTTTCAGTAGAAACTTCATTAGAGCTGATATTACTATTCATCAGAATCGTTTCAAACTCTTCTTAGTTTTACTGGAGCCTACTCATCGCTATAATACGAAGTCGAATGATATTCGACAGTTGTATATGTCCACTTGTAAATTACTAGCTGATTCTATTATTGAAAAATTAATCTTGAACATTGGATAATCTATATAATTAATTAATTAAATTATTGTAATTCTATTTCATAGATATTTCATCATTAAGTGCTCGATTTTCACGTAATGGTTATTGTTGGCTTGTCTCAGGTCAAACAGCTTATGTTTGGCTTGCTTCTAGTTCAAATCGTATAACTGTAAATGAATAATTCTTCTTATAATTTTAATCATAAATTTATTTCTTAGGATGCTGTTATTCATCAAGAACTAAAATTACCTGAATGTGCACTTGGACAACAAGCAAATTTAATGGAATTATTTTCAATGAATGCTGATGATGGTGATTGTTGTTCATGTTTAGTTATAACATGTGATGGTTATGCTCGTTATTGGCGAACTATTGTACGACCAAATGATTATTATGATGTTAAACTTGAATTTGATCAAATAGAACTTTTATGTCATTTTAAAGTAATAATTCATAAACAATAATTTTCTTTGTTACATCAAGTTTCTTTCAGGATGATATTTGTGTTTGCGGTTCTTATTCAGGAAGATTATATACTATTCCATGTAATGCATTATGTAATAAGGTAAAATGTATAATATAAAAAAAGAATTTTATTTTTATAATGATATATAAATAGGCTTATATTCGTCCATCATCTTCATCATTACTTTCTTCGATTGGTTTTGGTTTAAAATCTATGTTGTTTGGTACAAGTCGTCAAATGAAAGATAATGAAATTCTTCGTTGTCTTCATTCATTAAAAAATGATACATCAACACAAACAACAATAACAATGAATGTTGATTTAATATCATTAACAGATAAACATTTATATTTTTGGTATTTAGCAGAAAATGATATTCAAGTAATATTAGTTGTTTTTTTGTGCGGTTCGATTGATAAATAAAAGTCGTTTTGGTTTTTTTTTCTGTTGATAGCTTGTACATTCTATTGATCTTCAAGAAATATTTGGTAATGAAGCAATAAAAGATCAAGTTTGTAATTGATTTAATTTATTAAATGATATAATAAAAGATTGTTTAAATTTAGAAATCAAATGAGAATCATCGACATATTTCATGTATTTCATTAAGTGTAACACAGTATGTCATATAGTATTGATTTAGAGAAATAATCTTAAAGAACTTTTTTTTTGTAGGGAAACAATTTATGTTCTTGCTGTTCATCATAGTACACAAGATTATCGGTTAATGTTGGGTAAAATTAATACGAGAAAAATTTATTTCAGTTTTTGCTGTTTGTGTTTTAATAGGTGTATTTTCAATAAATCATTCGGGTGTTCAACTTGTTTCATTTATTTTTCTTACTAATCATCTTAATATTCGTGTAAGTTTTAATCATTCAAATATTTGAATTAGGAAAGAAATTTTTGAAGAAATGTAACAAAACTTTTCAGAATTATAGTCGAATTTGATTTTGGAAAAAAATTTGTTTATTCTTGACGGTTAAGCTTCTGCATTATAATTTATAGTTTTCGCTGGTATTTTATAACAAACCAAAGCTCTGAAATTTAGGCTTTATACTTTTTTTCAGCATTAGAATCTACTACAAATGCATGCTGAAGAACGATCTATGACATATTTGAAGAACGATATTTAAATGGATATTTACCATTTAATGTGATCACATACTAGATAAAATCAGCAGGTCAATCTGTACTATGATCTGCGGTGGAGTAGCGTTAATTTGACTAAACATGAGTGGAATCAATTGTTTTGATCCTGGCTCCGGTCCTGATCACCAGCAATGTTCAAGAACTGAGAAATAGAAATTCCTAAGTTGTGAGAAACTCTCAACAGAGCTACGATAATTTCTCCAGGAGATGAGAGTTGACCATTAGTTCATTTTTTTCCAATAGTCTTCATATTTACACATTCATGTGTCGCAAGTTCCTTGATGAATATGACGGTCAAAGCAAAACATATCGTAGATAATGTGTTTTCTTAGTTTTAGCAATCATGAAACTGTGAATAGAATTAAGAAGAAACCCTTATCTCTTAAACCTTGAACATCCTTTCAAGTTTTACACGACCAAAAAAAGGCTTGATCCTGGGCCCGACAGTTAGGAGATCATTTTGCCAATTTGTAAGCTTGACACACTTGAGCAATGGGTTATCGTATTGTGAGCTCTCAACTAATACATCTATCACTGAATAGATAGCATCGCAGAAAAAAAAATTTTTATTCTTAATATTTTGTACTACTGATAATCGTTTATGCAATTATCAATATCGTTCAATTTACAACATAAAAGGTATTTTTTATTCTTTCAATTATTTCTTTTATGTACAGTTGGATGAGATTATTGTTAAACCACATGTACGAATATTTGCTGTACCAAATCAACCGGCAATATTAGTTCATTCAAAAAAAGATGCTTTTATTTATACAGGTAAGACATTTAATTGGTCTTTGTGTTCTTTTAATATTCGATTTTTTTTTGTGAATTGATAGGTCCTGATTATTCAGTCCTACTTCGCGCTAGTTTTTCAAATTTAAATGAAACAATATTAGGAAGTGGTTTATGTGCACAACGTTTACTAATATTTTGTCATGTACAAGGTTTAATAACACCTCGAGCTCAAGATTTAATGGCAACGTAAAACAAAAAGAAAATTTTAATATCAATTAACGTATATAATGTTGATGATTTTTTTTAGTTTTCTTTCAAAAACAACAGACAATGATCCATATCAACCAATGATAAATTCATTTCATGCATTTCTTATTCGAAATGATCCAGTAAAGATTTGTTTAATTGTATTGAATAGCAAAAATAATTTAAATACTAGGGTGGTGCTGTTGAATTATTTCGACGATTTTTTAATACAATTGATAAAAGTCAATTAGATGATATTGTTATACAATTTGGAATGTTTATTATTGATGATCCATGTTTACAAGGTTAGAAATAATATTTAAAATTCAATCTTTATTTAATTTTCATTTTAATTTAGAAACAAATGATTTAACAAGACAATTAGAAAAAAAAACTGATATTTATAATTATTATTTTTCATTTCTTAAATTGATTAATGTATGGAATAAAGTAAGAAAAAGAAATTATCAATTCAATTTTTAGGTTAATTGTTCAAATGATATTGTAACATAGATTTTCATTTAAAGGTCATTTCGAGTTTATATAAAGACCTGTCCTCATACAAAACTATGGACATAATGTGAAAGAAAGAAAATGAATGTTCGTTTTGATAATAACTTCTTTCCTTGAATACAGTATTGCTTATTCAAAAATTTCAATCAAATTATCACCTGCGCTTTTGATTATTTGATGTATAAAATAATACATTTTACACAGTAGGAAAGAATTAATTTCAAAAGATGAGATTTTGAAAACTAGATGATTTTAGATCTTAGTGATTTTTGTCAAAATAGAAATTCTAGCAAGAAAAATTGACAATCGAATTGTGATTGATCTAAGACAATGTGACTAGAGATCTACTACTATCGAGTTTCATTGTTGAGACGGATGAACACATTAGAAACTTACAATTACGGCTGATTTTTTTTCTACTATTCAGATCCTTTTATGCTTCGAAAACCTATCGGTGCTCATTAGAGCCCTTCGAGTTGGTCGCGGACTCAACGGGCTCTAGTGCTCATGCGTCGGTCTTTTATATGCCCACTAGCTTAAATGAAGTCTTACCGAATCCTCCTGATAGTTTTTAGTTTTAATTCCTCGAGATTTTAATTCGAATCGATTGATTAAAAATAACTTTTTCAATAGTAAATAATTTATCTTGTTATATACATGAATCTCTTTAGCTTCATGTTGCACATTTTAATAATGGAATTTATCATACAAAACAAATTTTACAACAATTCGGTGAGAAATTACAATGTGCTAAAGCTTTTGCTCAAACAAGCCAGTTTGTTATTCTAATTTTTTATATTCATTCCTTTATCTGTATATGTATTTTAGACAATCACTTTATTTACAAGCAGCATTTCGTTCAACATCTCGACATAATCAAGTAAAGATATTCTACAATATATATTAATTACTTTCAAAAATAACAATTGTTTAGATTTCTCATATATCTGAAGTAATAACAACAATTATTGTTGGTGTTATTGAAGCAAGTCGTACAATTGAAATTCAATCTTATGAAGAAGCAACACGTTTATTATTAATTGCATTTGATAGTATACAAAAATATCGTCAGGAACATGAACAAGAATCAGCTATATCATCAAACCCAATTGATGATGAAGATTTTACACAATCAGTTATTTGTCAACCGTGGATTTTATATGAACATAATCTTAATGATTTATATATTCTGCATGTAAATAATATTTTAGATTTTAGTGAAATTTAATGGTTATAGCACCTTAAAGATAAAAACGCAGGACCATCAGTCCTCTCTTACTAAGGAGTATTGTTATAAAACTTCTATTCGTCATTTCAGAGATTTCTCGAAGAACAGTTCATTAAAGAAAGAAGACTAAAACTCTCAGAGTAGATAGAAGATACCTGGATTGTCCGAGCTAAAATTGACCGTGTCCTTTATTGACTTTCTTTATCAGCCGCAATACTGGTGATAAAACTGAAAGTTTTTATTTTTACAGATATTAAACATGGCTTGAATGGTCTATTTCCGTTAGTTTCCTTTTTATCTTCTTTTATTGAAATAAAAATACCAAAAAAACTGAACGTTCTCTCGAAAATGGATCTGTTATCGGCTAGATCTTCTTCTATGAACCCTAGCAAAAACCGTCAATAACTCATATTTCTAAACAAAATAAAAATTAATATATGCTCTAGCTAATTTGAGCTATTTGCCTTAGAAATTTTTCCCATGAATGGTCTGATTTGGTTGAGTTTTCTTAACAATTCCATAATCACAGTCATCAATGGAAAATCATCCGGATACTATTTCAAACAATGAAGACTTCTCGCCCCCTCGATGTTACAGTTCATTGAAATACTCTGTCTGTGACACAATATGTACACCTGCGAAGTTTTATATGTTAATAAAAAAACCAGTGTTTTCATCGTAAATCCTTTACATTAAGATTCATCGATCTTGAGTCACTGCTTTCAATTAGGATTTATCCAGTTCCATTTGTAATCACAATAAAAAAGGCAAAAGAATTGAGTTCTACGTACTTTTTACTCGGTAGCAGAGCTTCTTGCGACTACTGTAATATGAGAAATAGTTTAATAAAGGTTAAAGTATTTCTATTGCGTATCATATTGTGTCAAGTATAGATGCTATGAAAGTTGAATTCATAGTTACTGTGTCAAATACTATGCAATTACCTTCTTCGGAAAATAAAACACCGGAAAAGTTGTTTGATAGTTTATAATCTCTAAGCAATTATGCTAAAATGTTAGTTTAAATAAAACTTCTTTTCTTTTTCTTTCGTTTAGTGTACTCAACATTTTGAACAAGCATTAGAATTATGTGAATCACGTGAAGTACGTGAACGTTTATTAACAATGATCTCTCGTCTTGTTTATCATATACTTGATGAATATCGACTTTATATATGTGATCTTTATTCAGATAATGAATTAAATAATGATATGGAACAAAGACCCTGGATTAACTATAAACAAAAACGAAGTTTATTAATAAAAATATTTAGTAAATATTTTTTTTTCTTTTTTTTATTGAAATAAAAAATTTATGATTGTGTTTGTTTTTAGTTAAATTAAAAGAATTTTCTAAAGGTAAACAATTAGCTGAAGAATTTGAAGATTATCAATCATTAATTGAAATATGTGATGAATTAAAAGATATTGAACAATTAAGAACTTATATTGAACAATATGGAGATAAAGTAAATAATTTCATAAAATAAAAATTTTCAAGAATATTATTTTTATATTTTAGTTTATGGTTGTATTTGATGAATATTTAAGATCGAAATCAGCATTATCGGTTTTATTTCAAAAAGAATATTTTGATTTAAAATCTGTTCAACGTTATTTAAAATCTAAACCAGAATTTGCTTGGATGGTTGATATTAAAAATCGAGATTATGAACATGTAAAAAAGAAAACTTTCTCTTTTTTTTTTTTTTTTTAGAAATTTAATCGATTATTTTGTTGATATTTAGGCTTCTTTATCCACATTACAACTAGTTACTGAAACAATTGGTAAACGTCAAGTAAGATACTTATTCATATTTAACTATCTACTTATTTATTTTATAAATAGACTCTTTTGGCTATTAGTAAATTTGCATTATTGGCAAGTAGTCATAATGAAATACGAAATGCTGAAGCTATTAAATTACGTTTACGTTTTATTGAAAATGAAGAAAATCTTTGTCAACAAAGACTTGATCTTTTATCAAACGTATTTAAAAAAAAAATGAACAATTATAAATTAATAGAATTCTTTTGCTTTTTAAATTTTAGCTTGATGAAGGTGAACGATTAAAACAACCACTTATTAGTGCAAAAGATATGATTAAAGTTGATGAGTTTAAAAGAGAAAAATTTTTTAATTTAAATTGATTTTTGTTTTAGAATTTAATATTAAAGAAAAATACATCACAATCATTATTACAACGTTATTGTAGTGCTTTAAAAATACTTTCTCAAATGGAAGTAAGAAATAATTTTTATTTTCGATTGAAATTAGATTTCTATTATTTATTTATATGAAGAAATCAAGTGTTATCTCATGATTATTAAGAATATTTTTTAAATGTATAAATCGTTTCAATGTAATTTCAGTACACATCGGCAGATCTATTTTGATTTTATCTCATTAGTATTGGTGTTAATCGTTAAGTTCAACCATTTCATATGAAGTTTATCTCACACGATAAAAGTTTCCTAAATTTTTTATTTTTATCTCATCTTATATAATTTAGTCTAATGCGTTATTACTTAAAATAATTCTAGCATCTCTAATTGTGTTGATGAAAGCTTACAAGTCATTTCATAAGAGACGTAACCTATCATGACAGAAAAGCATATAATAAAAGTTTTATATTTATGTATAATTTGCTCTACCATAAAGACATAGGTCTTGATGTGGAAGAAGCTAAGGTCAACTATTCCCCGTGACTTTCTAGGTCGTGTCTGCAAAAATTTTGATCTATTGTTTGAAAATGCAGCTTTTCTTAGTCACTATCTACCAAATTTTTAGTTTCATCCATTACGAAAAATTATCTAGAGACCTGTGTATAGAGTTCGACTTCTTGTTAGCTGAAGAATTGAAGTTTTAAATATTTTCGATGTGTACCAGCTGAGACGTTAATATCTGGCGAAAAAAATTTGGGCTGATATTAATTCACTGATCTGAAGAAAGTCTGTTTCAACAATCTATTATAGAATAAATCGTTAGCACGTTGTCGTATAAATATTCTTTTTTTAGATTAGTGACGTGAAATTTGCTCAAATTATTTTTTGCTAAAGACTATTCAATTGAGTCTATATAAAGACGCTAGCAAAAATTTTAGAGCTTCAATTAAGTACGATTGATCATGACTGTCGTACAGTGACTCTCAAATACTGTAACACACAATTTAGAAATATACATCTTTTTAATCAATAATAAAATTTTATTTTTACTCTTCATAAGATTAAAATAAATTGATATTTCCACTGATAATCATGTCCATGTGAGTTGAGAACTTTAAGTTGCCATTTGAATGATCATTGCTTATATTGAACATTGGCAATAACAATTCTATTTATGTAGCATCTGATGTATTTTGACTTGGTTTGTATAGAAAAATGAATGGTTGTAGATGATCTACAGTTTATGATTATAAACGACATTATCCAAATAATCTTAACTAAAGACAAATCACAAGAAACAACAAGATGCGATCTATTTCTTCTATTTTGTTTTTTATATCTATTAAATAGTATTATTTAGTCTCCGACGTGAGCGAGACTGTTATTGTACATTTTTTGAGTCCATCATAAGAGATTTTTACTTATCTATAAAATGAGAAACAATAACAAATAATGTCATTTAGTGAACATCTTTTTCAAGTTACAAAATTCAACTCGATTTCTAGCTTTTTTTTATCTACTTCAGTTTGGGACTTGGATCAGGTTACAAAAAAATTGGATTTAGAAGTGAATCTACACTCTGAACATTTTGCAGATACAAATTATATTTTTAATGTTTTTATTAAAGTTCTATAAGAGAGCGTGGAAAAGCTTAGTAGAACAAGAAGTTATGTATCGCACGATCTTTTCCTCTACTTTACCGACTTTTCTTTATTAATATTGGACAACGATGCATAGCGAGTGCACTGTATGTTCGATGGTGATTTAAAGATCGTAGGTTGTGTACATAAGAAAAGAAACATAAACAAGAGAAAGATTCTATCCCATAATCCTACTATCCCAACTGCGTAATATCTGTGAACCATCATGTGCATATCTTTTGTCTCCGACTACGACATGAAAGAAAAGAAAAGTCATCAATAGTCGGGTCACAAACATTTGACATTGAATTACGTTCAGTTAGTTAAGAAAAGTGATTTTTCCTATTCCAAAAACAAAAGATTAACATTGACTTCTATCCGAACTATTTAGTTAATTTATCTATCATAAAACATAATTTGACAAGCATTTTTTTGCCACTGTTGATTTTTCTTTGTAGACTAATCCAGATTTCGATCAACTTCGTTTATTTATATTTGCTCAAGCAATATTAGTTGATCCTCTTAAACCAATAGGCAATTCAGCAGATCCATTATCATGCAATGCTAAAACACTTCTTAGTCAATTATTTGATTATATTAAACGTAAACTTTTATATATTAATATTTGTTTTTGGTATTTACTCGAATAATTTTAGATGAAAATCTTGATAAATATAATATAATTCCATCACGTGAAAAACTTCAATCATCAAATGAACTTATCTCATTTCAAAATAATCATGATTTTCAAGAAGCTCTTTCAGCAATCTATTCATCATTATTAACTAGATAAATTCTTATTGTATAAAATTTAAAAAAACACAACAGAAATGTTTTTTTTCCTGAGAAAAATAAATAAATATATACATATATATATATATATATATCTTGGAATAATCAAATATCATATTTGAGACTTTTAAAATTCGTAAAAAAAGCAGCTATAAAATCGCAAACAATTGTTCCTGTACCAAATATACCAAGAAATGAGCCAATGCTCGTTGTTGTTTGAAATAAATCAAATTTTCCAACTTCACCTGTTACAGAAACAATTATATGTAAATTATATATTCTTGTATGTACACGATGTAATTCACTTTCGTTTGGTCGAAAAAAATATCTTGATGTAAGAAAATTCGAACCAGGATCATAAGGATTATCTTTATATGGTTGAACATCTAAACGTTGAAATTCATAATGAGGTTTACAATATTCCAAACGTTTATCAAGATTACATTTCCAATTAATTTTTATTTCAATTAATGAACCATAAAAAAACATTGCTTCATATTTTCGTGGATTAGTTTCAATCATTTCTAATATTTTTAATATGCGAAATTTTGGACACAATGGATCATTTTCTGGATCATATTCACATGTATCAATATGTCTTGTTTTTACTTTATTTATTATAAGATTGTCTCGTATAAGACCAAGTTGAGTAAACTCAACAAAATGTTTTATAAATATAATATAATTAAGTGCTCGATAATTTCTTTTAATAACTGCTTTTGGTAATCTAAACCAACATAATTGTGGTTTTTTAATAATTTTTTCATTTTCATATTCATAACGATATAATGGTGGTAATATACAACGTTGTTGTTCAGAACATTTATATATTGATGTTATATTTAATGATGAATATGCATTTGAATGTTTTCTTATTGTTGTATGATCACAAAATCTTAATATATGTTCCACTTCTATCATACGAGTTGTTATTGATACAGCAGAATTTTCTGTTGCTGGTATAATAAAATCATTTACATCATATAATGATTGTTCACAATTATAATTTGGAAAAAAATGCATTGCAGACGAATTTTTTGAACAAGATGATGATGGTTTTACTTTAATTGTCACAGCTGATATAGGTGAACGATCAAATATTTGGTATGAACTTCGTTGACACATTAAATATATACAACTAATAGCAAGAGATAATTTAACAATTAAAGATAGACTTGCAATCCATTTCGATTCAAAACGTACCACTTTAGGAGCTTTAAAAAGAAACAAAAACAAATAATTTACACAATAGTTCTATGAAAATATTTGCAAAATTTTATATTGTTGTTCTTAGCTTAAGATGACAATAACAATAAAAAATATAATTCAAACAATTCCTATTTTGCTTAACTCGAGAAGCATGTTTATATAACAACTGTAAGACAAGGGTGCGAGTGTGAGTGTTTTTTTATGGAGAAAATTCATTCACTATTTTAAAACAATTAAAATTTTTGTAATGTTTAAGCTGTTCTAGAGTTTTTAAAAATTCATTTTTTGACTTAGCATGCAAATTTTTATTCAGAAACATGGATATATCAATATTCCTAAATACAATTTTGTATGCCAAGTCTCAAAATTACTTTTTAGAAATTCTAAAACATAAAAAATAGAATGAAATAAAACTGAATTAACAAGTTGAATATAAGAGTTTAAAAATATCTTAGAAACAAATTCTGTTTCGTGTTGGACTAATCAAAAACTTAGTGAATTGGATAGAAGACTAATTGAGTGTACCAAGTATGGTGAGTATTCACATGTATATGTACACTTACTATCATATTGTGTCACTCCTTCCAAAATGTGTCTAATTGAAGTTGGTAAACAGCTTGTTTTTAGTGACTCATCTGTTTTTATTGTTGAAACTGTATGTCGACGAGAATTCATTTTAATTGCCACGAATATTTGTCTGTTTTATGAATACCATTTTGCCATAACACAGTCTTTATTCAAAAAAACCTAATGAAATTGCGCTAAAGATAAGAAAAGAACAGCAGAGAAATGAGATATGCTTGAAAAAAAATTGGAAATCAAAGCTTTTCCTACTATAAATAAAAAAAACCGTTTTTATTAGTAGATGAGAGAAATAAATTTGCTTACTCCGGATATTCTATCACTCTCAGCATCATAGTGATCGTTAATAATGTGACTTGCTCATATGAAATAGACGAAAAAGAGAAGAGACAGAGACACTTGTTGATAGACGAGAACGGAAAACAGCCAAATGATAATTGATCATGCGTCAATACAGATTACAGATGCAGGGATATAGAGAGAGCAATCAGAAAATCTCTTATCTTTGCTGTTTTTTTTTGTTGTCCTTCTTACTTCTATCTAACATGGTGAAACGAGAAGATAGAAAAAAAAAATAACAATTGTTTTCGGAAAACAATAATTGATATCGAGAAGAGACGTTTGAGAGAGGAAGAATAAGAAAATATAAGAAAAAAAGAAAATTATTTTAACTATGTAGAAATATATATTAACCCCATAGAAGAGTTCCTCATTTGCATTAAGTCACAAAAGTATAAAATGATGACGAACAAAAAAAAAATACAGAGAATTATAACATATTCGACATGTCAGGATGTTATTTTTCTACTAATTTATATTAACAGATCTTTGTTCTGTTGATGCTTTATGTTTTTTTTTCATTGTTGACATTCTATGCATTAATGGAAGTGCAATATGTTTTGAAACAATTGTATACATTACTTTTCTGTCGTTTATGTAGTAAAATAAGCAAAAAACAAATTAAAAACAAATATGAGATCAATGTGTTATTGAATAAGGACAAATGATAAATGAGAATCATTAATTTTTCTTCTTCAATAGAATATAAATTATATTAATCAAAATCTTAAATTAATAATACGAATACACTTGAGGGTAAAAAATTATTTACAAGATAAATCCGATTACAAAATGAAATAATTAGCAAATATTCCATAGAGACTATTAAAATCAAGGGGTTTCATTTTAAACAACAATAATAGAGACAAATATTTGCCTGATAAAATCTTTTTTCTATTCGTATTGTTTCTACAACAGTAACTACAATTAATCTTCTTCTCTTAAAAGATTTTATGATACAATGTTATCAGTTTGAATATGATGTTATTAATACAATTTCATTAGCATATAAAACAAGTAGTCATATAAAACAACTTCAAAATGATGAAAAAACTATTGAATTATCAATAAAAGTATAAAAATTCATTTGTCATTGAAATCTACTTATGGTAAGTCTGCATGCATCACCAGTTGCATTAACTTATGCTTTTCTTGCGGTTATTTATCATGGCCGAAGAATACGATTCGTATGCGACCATTTTTATAATGAAATACGAGATACTAATGGGGTCATTTGTCTCTGTAAATACTGATCAGTAATGCGACCGTTTGTATGAAAGAATTCGACAACATTACGTCATCTTTATGGCGATTGACGGTTGGAATGCAGTATCCTTATACAGCTAGTGATACTAGGTATGTTACAATGATTCAAAACGCCACAAAAATCGACTGCTTATGGTGAAATACGCTGCATAAACAGCCATATATGGTAACTAATGGTGAACTGTAATGATTTACCAAGGCGTGATCGTATAGTTTGATGAGCTTTATTAATAATTCTATGTTTAGAAAGAATAATTCGATTCCTTATTTTATTATTGATGGACTATTTGATTTAGTAAATTTATTACTATTGAAAGTCATAGCTTACATAAGTGATTCTAAGACAAACAATGATCGATCATGCACTATGTTAATAGAAGAAGCAGCAGTTGTTTTAACACATAAGATATATATATATCCCCCTGGCCAAAATAAGTGGAACGCAGTATTTTTTCGAT